>VWZP01001962.1:2115596-2154209 GCA_013396995.1 Dicaeum eximium
CGCCTGTGCAGCCCTCCCGCACTCGCACAGCCCTGCACGCACCCCTCACACACAGCACAGTCCGTGCACACACAGCTGGCACACGCGTGCAGCCTTTCCCGAGAGCTCCCCTCCTTCTCACTTGCACCCCTCACACACTCTGCACCCCCCAGCACTGCTATTCACGTTTTGCTTTGCTTTGCTTACCCGTAAAATACAGCTCTGCCTCACACACGCTCACACCAGCTGCAGCCACAGGACGGTTCTCTCACACATGCACGCTGACACCCAGCCTGTGCACTTTCCCCCTTGCTCAGGCACCCAGCAGCCCTGGACACAAGAGCACCAACACCTCTCCCCACGCACAATGTGTCACCCCAACACTGCCTACTGTCGCTTCTGGGGATGGATCTCCCAGGGCTCTCACCTGATCTCGCTCAGCATCCTCAGTGCTGAGGGAGCCTGGGCACTGCCCCATCACTGGGCTGACCCCACAGGGCCCAAGGAGAAAACAGTCCCTGCATCAGTATTAACAAACCCAGTACAGCACAGGACGAGCAATTGCCTTGTGCTGGCCAAAATTATCCCAAAATTCAGTTTGTTGTTCATTTTCTTGGTTTTTTTTTTTTTTTTTTTTTTTTTTTTTTTTTTTTTTTTTTGTGCGGAAATTTTTTTTCCAGGGNTTGTTTTTTTTGGTGCGAAAATATGTTTCCAAGGGGGTTTCCTATGTGTAGGAAGAAGTCTTGGGCCAAGACTACATTTAAGTGGAAGCTTTTAGGAGGACCACAGGAACAGGCAGGACAGGCACTGAAGGTGCTCGGCAGAAGCAGGAGCTGGTTTCCAAGGGCACAACACATTCACACACTCAGCTCCTCAGTACAGCACATGGTCAGGAGAAAAACCCTCCAGGCTGAGCTGTGTGAACAGCTGATGTACAACAGCACAGGTGAGGTGGTTCTTCCTATTCACCTCTCTGCACTGCCTAAGGAAAACCAGACAAAACCAGAGCAGGAAACAATAGACACTCCTGATGCTCTAAATTCAGATAAGCCATGATTTTTATATATATAAAAAATTAAGGAATTCTGTTTGTTTTCCAGATGCTGCTCTCCTTCACCAGTGACCACCTCTGCTTTATCCCTGGTGGGCACAGGATCAGGCAGGCACATGTTACTGTGCACAGCACAGTCTACTCAATAGCACCATTTCCAGAACAGCCCAGACTGCCTTAAATTGGGAGATTTATGGTGTCCTGTACGGGGTCAGAGGCAGCTGCAAGCTGACAGTCCTGTGTGCCCCCTGCCCTCAGCAAACAGGCTCAAGTGCCAGTCATGGCTGTAAAATCAAGCCCGTGTGGGATCACGCAGGGGTGGCCACACTTTGCCTGACAGTGGATGACAGACGAGACTCCTGTCTCATCTTGAGCCATCCTCAAGCCTACAGCCAGAGCCTCCACAGCCTCCATCCTACCCCACCTTTGGGAAAGCAAAAGAAATGAGCAGGTTGGTGGCAGCAGCCAGGGACAGGCAGCATCAGGGCTGCTGGGCTCACCCCATCTCTGCTGGTGCCTTGGCTCATGGCCACAATCTGCTCCTTGCAGGGAAGACGGGTGCCTGCACAGAGGCATTTGCCTTCTTCCCTTGGTGCTTCCCAGCCCACCTGTGTTTGCATCAAGAGTGACACCCCCACCCCTTTTGTTTTTAAGTAAAAACCTTTTTGGATAGCGTCTCTCCCGTGCCAGGCAGAACAGGGGAAATCTGCCTGCCTGTCAGCTCCTTCACAGGCCATCTGAGATAAGCCCCTGGTCCCCAGGGTGAGGGTCCCCTCCATCCCCAGGCACTGAGGATAAATGGCTTGTCTGGCTCTCCTGGGGAGAAGAGAAACTCCAGCCCTGTGCTCCTGAGACCAGCTGGGCCACAGGCCAAACTGCTGTGGAGGTGGTGGAAGAAAGCCCCTTGTGGCAGAAAGACTTGGGGACCTGCTGTGCCCCCAGCACCCCAGGCAGCCATTGGGAAGAGGTTTACCAGCATGGTCCCATCAGATCCTGCCCTGCTGCCTCACTGCTCCATTGCCCTGGTCTGCAGAACTGGGACCATGTTTAGACTGGTCGGGTACAGAAGTGTTTCCTTTCCTCAGAGAAGAGCTCATGTTCATGTTCATCAGGGATGTGAAATGCTGCAGATGAAGCACTTGCAGCAGAGATGTGAGCTGCAGCCCTCCCATCCCCTTGCCCACAAAGCTGAGGGTACCAAGATGCAGACACAGGGCTACAACATCAAGAAGCAGGAGCTGAGAGACAAACCAGGACATGGAGGCATCTGTCCCAGCCTGGCTGGGGTCCAGGCTTGGTCTCAAACTTTGCCCACCTCCTTCACCCCACATAGAACCTCCTGGCAGCTGGGAAGTGTGGAGGCAGCTCCTGGAGCAGCCTAGACTGAGATAAGACAGAAAGCAGATCAGGAGAGGATTTGAGATGGAAGGGGCAGCAGGGGAGGCTCTGGGAGGGGTCTGTGCCACTGTACAGCAGAGACTGGAGAGAGCACAGCAGGTACTGAAGAAAGCTCTTCCCATTCCCCTTGTGATGCTCAGCGTGGTCCCCCACAACCCAGGGCCACCCCACCACCGTCCGTTCTCTCTCCCAGGATCTCCCTTAGCTCATCTGCAGGACAGAGCCAGATTCCATCTCCAGCTTCCTGCCTGTTTCTTCATCATCCCTGTCTAGCCCAGTTCACATAAGAAATGGTCCACATACACCCCTTTCCTTCTGCAGGATGACAAACAGAGGTGTCAATTCCTGCTCCCCACAAGAGATCAAAGCCAGCAAGGAGCATCAGCCTGAAACCTCACCACTAGCATTCCTTCTTTCAGAAAGGCAGAGACAAGAAAAACGACACCAACCGCAGCTTTAGGGGCAAGCAGTCCAAACTGGGCTGAATGGAGACAAGGGCTCCTAGCAAACTGGGAGTTCATATCACGAGAGGAGTCTATGAGAATCTGGAGTGAGGGGAAGCCAGCAAAATATCCACAGGAGTTTTGCCTTGAATACCTCTTCCAGGGGGAACTACCAGTGGATAGTTTCAGAGGAAACTATCAGGTGGAGAAGCAACCAGGACCTTGCTGTCACCCACAGAGAGAGGCCAACAGGCAGAGTTCCCTGCTGCTGCCGGGCAGGGACACAGACAGGACCACAGCGCTAATCCCGGCTGATGGAGGCGAGCAGCACCTGCAGCAGCACACAGCCACACTGAGCCGGCCAGAGGGCGAGGAGAGCTCCTCTCTGCAGGTGCACAGGGCTCAGGCAGTCTGCAGAGCAGTGCCTGGGGGACTGTGAAAGAGGACAGACGGTGTAGGCAGCAGGGCCGAGGGTTAGCCAAAGGCTGGGGCACACAAAGGTGAGGACACTGAAGTGCAGAAATCACTGCCCAGTACCTGAGCATCTCTCTCTGCTCCAACACCACATGAAGAGCCAAAATGCACAAAACCCAGAATCCTGTAGTGTTTTACAGCCGTGCCTGGAGGATGCTTGGCCATAAGCCAACTTTTTCCACCCCAAAATAAAGACATGGAGGTTTCCCAGCAAAGCCAGAGGGATACTAGCCCTCTCCACCCTCACCCTTCCCAGCCCCGTGGCCCAGAGCCCCCAGCCCTGCCTGCTGATCCTTCACTGCGGCTTTAATGGGGCGTTTCAGAGGCAACAGCAGCTCCTCCACGGCTGAGCAGCACGGAGCAGCCTGGGGCAATCCCACTGCTCACCATTAACCTGCCCCCACCCCGCAAAGGGAAGGAACTTGGCAAAACCCCATTGGGATGTGTTACATGGGAATGACCTTGTCTTCACTACCCACAGCACCAAGGCAGCCCCAGGGCAAGCGAGGAGTGGGGAGGGAAGACACAGCCCACTCACAATTAATTCTTCTCTCTATTCAATTACTAGCAGCAAGACTGAGGCATGTTTTGTGAGCAGTGGGAGCACCAGGCCAGAAGACTGCCCCTGTGCTCTGGCCACAGTCCCCTGGAGCTGTGCCCACCCCATCCAGGACCAAACTGGATGAATCGGGCTGACTCCTCTGCCCCTCACCACCTCCTGTCCCTCCTATCCAGCAGCTTTCTAGAAACACAACCTTTGCATCCGTAATTTCAGTCTGTCCTCCTGGAATTGCAGGTGTCAATGTTGGCTTCACCATCCTCCAGTGGCCACGTGCTGGCTCCCAGGCAGCGATGCTCCTGCAGATCAGAGGAGACAAAGCTGGGATCTGCTCTGCATCCAGGCTGGGCAGTGTGGAGGAGAGCTCACCACTCCCAGCAGCAAGGCTGCCAGCACAGCAGGGGCAGCCTGGGTGGCTCAGCATGTGGCAGCTTCACTCCTGGCTCCCAGGCAGAGCAGGGGACCATCCTGCCATCCAAGACAGTCCATGGATGCACACATGATTTTCCAATCCATGGAAATATGAACATTGGGTCTGTTGAGGGCAGTGCTATTCTCATCTCTGGCAGCCCTACCCAGCGCATGGGGTGAGCCAGGCACATGGGTTATGATCTGGCAGAGTTCAGCAAGACCAAGAGCCTCGTGGAGGGCACTGGAGGGGACATGCTCAGGTCCCATCCATCTGCAAGGAGAGAGAACTGGGATGGCTCTGCAGCTACCCAGCTCAGGAAGGGGTCCACACAGAGTCCTTGAGCTAGGCAAGCCAGAAACAAAGACCAAAGGGTCCCAGTGAGGGCAGTTCACATGGGATCAGCTCAGGGAGAAGGTGATATCTCCAACCCTGCATGATTTAAACCCAAGGCTGAGTATTTTTGTGCAATTCTGCTCTGCATCGAACAGGGGTCAGCAAACAAGCAGCCTGACCAGGAATGGCCATGGCACGTGCACGGGGAAGGGGTGACACCCACAGACATGTGGGTGAGGATGTGTGTGCTCATGGCACTTGGGCAGCTCCACTCCACTCCTGACCCCCTTGTACAGACCAAACAGCACCTCCAGAACCTGGTCCCAAGACATTCCTGGCTGGCACAGCTTCCCCAGCATCTCAGCCCCAGCCCAAGCTGGGGTTTCCAGCCACACATCATCAGGCAGGGCTGGGAAAGGCGGGGGGTAGAAGCCAGGCTGGGTAGGCAGGGGCTCCACTGGCCACCCAAGAAGGTGGGAGCCATCACTCAATGCCAGGTGTCACTGTCCTGTCTGTGGGATGAGGTCTGTGCCTCCTTCAGGATCACGAGTAGCTGAGACAGAGCTGCAAAATGCTGTTCCTTTCTTGCCTCAGTTCCCAGCCAGCCCCATCAGGTAATTTGGCTTGGTTTGGGTCCTGTTAGGAAGAGGACTTCTATGCCCAGCCCAGCCCGTGGTGGGGTTAAGCCTAAAACCAACAGCATGGCTGGGGGGGGCTGTACGTGGGCTGTAACTCTACCTTCGTTTGTTTGCTTACAGCATCCACCCAAAATGCCCGTGTGTGTCTCTGGGCCTCTGTGTCAGTGGCAGCTGAACTGCTGACCCCAGGAGTTTGCAAAACACCAGGGTTATGGCCCCTTTGACATCCCAACCCAGCAGAGCCACAGCTCATCCTGACCCTGGCCCCGAGGCACCTCACATGGCCCTGCAAGAGTTTGGGCTATGGGCAGAGACAGTGGGGCCAGTGGGAGTGAACCCCAAAGGAGTGTTGAGGTGGACACACATGGTACTTGCTGCTGTCCAGGCTTGGCTGCAGGCCCCCACCTTTCTGTGGACCACCATGCCACAGACCCGCCCCAAACCCCCTGCTAGTCTTTATCCAAGCTCAGCCCTTCATCTTCTGTCAACCCCACAGCCCCCACCCCATGCTGGGATGGGGACTGGTACAGGAACTGTGCCCCTTGCCAGCTTCCATGCCCAGGCCATGCATGGTCTCTGTGCTGCCCTGCAGACCTCTGTGTTTTGGGAAGGTGGGGAACATATGGTCACGGGCAAAACAACACCCAAAGCCTGGAGACAGCCTGTCACTGGTTTCTCTCCACTGGCAGCTGTGGTAGGGGACTTCATGCCACCCTGAAGTGTGGCCATGGCATGCACAACCCAAGCTGCCATCACAGTGTGGACATGGGTCAGGGCTGCAGGGAGTCAGCCTAGGCCCAGGGAGTTTGAGAGCTCTACAAACATTCTACTTCCATTTTTTTCCCCAGGAGCCAAAATCCTACCTCCCAATGGCCAAGCTCCACTGCTAGACCATGCTGCCTTCCTCTGTGAGCTGAGCATTAGGAGGTCTAGCAGGACAGATCTGCCACAGACAAGGTCCTGTCCACTCTGCTCTCCTCATCCTCTACTCTACCCATCATCGACAAACCTTCCTCTCCAGCCCCAAAAACCTCACGCACTGCAGCCTGGGAATCTCTGCCTGCCTAAGAGCCTCTCAGGGGAGCAGGGACTGGAGGTATAGAGTAGTGTGAGGTGTCCAACAGGCCCTTGTGCAGAGCCACCACCAGCAAGGATTCCACAGAACATAAATCCTGCCCATCCAGCTAAGGCTCTGCCACTGACATCCCTGAGAGAATAACTCATAGAGATCCTAAATGCCCTTGGGACACAGCCCAGATGCTCCATGCAGGCTCTGCTCCCCTGGATGCCACCAGCCTGGCAGGGATGTGTGGCCATTAGTGACAGCTCTGCAGTGTCAGGGACAGCCCAGAGCAGAGTGATTAGATTTGCACCTCGGAGGGGTCGGAGGGCAGGACACCTGCGACCTCCGGGTATCTCGGCCGCGGGTGCCGAGCACGGAGCTGCCAACACTGCCCTGGTGTGCGGCGGCTGCGCGGGGGCTCAGGAGGGGACGGTGGGGGACAGCTGCAGGCAGCCTCAGCCCAGGCTGTCTTGCATGGAGCTCTCTGCCACGGCCAAAACATATTCACTTTTAGCACCTGCTTTAGGTGTCTGTGAGTGTCTGTGAATTTAAACCCACACAACCCTGCTCCAACGTTATGCCATGCTTCTCCAGCTGTGCCCTTACTGCAGAGCAAAAAGCCACAGCTGCCACAGCAGCACCTTCATGGAAACAGCCCCCTCTTGCATTCTGGCCAGCACTGTGGGACTGGGGACACGAGGCCACACCACAAGCAGCCACATTATCACAGCCTGCCACCGCCCAGGTATGAGCTAACTCCTGTGCCAGGATGTGAATCCAGACATCTGCTGTGGAACTGGGAGCAGGAGGAACCTCTTCTCCTCCCAGAGAACGCTCAGTGGGTGAACAGCCACACACCCAAGCTCCCAACAAACTTGAGGCAGCCTGGGGAGGACCCAGCACATGTCTGAGCACCAGAATGCAGGAGATGACACCAGACCTGAGGTTCAGCTTTTCCAGCAGAGAAGGCCATTTCCCTTTGCAAGGCATATTGATGGGAAGAGGATGGGAATTAGTCAGCTTGGCCCTTCCAGACCCTGCTGCAATCCACTCTCAGCTCTGCTCTACCAGGGCCTGCCCTGCCCTGGTGGCTCCCTGAGGCAATAGCAGAGGTACCTGTGCCCACTGCCCGGCAGGATGGAACAGGGATGGCACAGTCAGCCAACACTTCAGAGAACAGGACACTCCTCACACCTACCCATCAGGGTAATCCCAGCTAAAGGTGACTCTGCTGGCCCTTTTTCCGGCCCCTGCTGCCACCAGGGTGCCACACGGCTTTCTGCCCACTTTGCAGAGCTGCTGAACCCCAGGATAATGGGATGCTGCATCTCCTGACGTGTCCCTCTCACTCCCTTCGAAGCCCAGGCAGCCAAGACTCAGAGAAAAAGAGCTTTACCCTGGATCAGCGTGGGAACCAGCAACAGGGAGCTCATGGAGCAGGGGACCAGCCCCACCTACAGCACAGTCACAGCTGTGCTTCTCAGCCGCCCTGGGGCCGTGATCTAAGCCACAAAGAGTTGAAACCCAGCCAGAACTCTGATGGGGCAGGATCCGCTGGGGCATCAAAAGGAAAACCACTTCCTGGCCACGCTCAGCAGAGCAGCTCCCCATCCTGCTCCTCCATCCCTGAAAAAGCAACTCAAACCTGACCTCTGAAATCAGAGCATCCTCTGGGAACTGCTGGCCTGGCCCAGCCACCCAGCAGCCAAGCCCCAGCCCAGCGAGGCTGCACCTGAGCCAGGCCCTGCAGCAGGCAGCCTGAGCTCTCACCAGCAGCAGCAGGCTGGTTTGGGAGGGCTGTGGAGTGTGTGGCACCGTGGGTGCACAGCCACCCTCACGCATGATGAACTCCACAAAGCTCCACTACAGCCCCCTTTCTCTGCTGCATGGCTCTGCCAGGGGCAGGGTTACCCACTGCTGCCAGAGCAGGGAGGGATCCACCACCAGCTGTATCAGCATGCAGAGCCCTGAAGCAGCAGAGAGGGGGGGATGCTCAGATCAAATCAACCCCCAGAGCAATTCTAGAGCCATCACCTGGACTGAGGCATCGTTTGACTCCCCAGGTACTGGCACCTCCAGCCCCTGTTGGGAGAGTGATGGGCTCCACACCCTTAGACGTGTCTCCAGCATGGGGAGCTCACGTATGTATATAGAAACACAACTCGATTACCCCCCCACCCTATGGAGCACAAGGCAGCCCTCACACCAGGAGCCCCGTGCTTCACTCCCTGTGCACAGAAAGCCTCCTGCCCCCCCCACCATGAGTATCCCCCAGCCCAGCCGTGCCCGAGCCCACCTGCTCTTAGACAGCCCTGTTTGTTTGCCCAAGGTATTTGCAGCCGGGGGCACCTGCTTTGATACCATCAGCTCCACGAAGGAAGCTGCTCACCTAGCGTGACCCCTGTAATCCCATCCTTTCCCATTAAGTGCTGTGTGAGCACATCCCCCCTCCCAGCCTCCTGACATTTCAGCATTTATCTCCCTCTCCCCCAGCTGAGCACATCAAGGCTGTGACATTGCTGGGGAGCAGGAAGCAAACCTCCCGAAGTCACTTAGAAAGGGGCTGGGCAGGACCAACACACCCCAGCCCCTCTATTGCTTCCTCTGTGTTGTGGGCATCTACTTCCCACGGCACTGCCCTGCAGCAGCACTGGGAACCAGCCAGCACTCGTGACAAGATCTTGAGCTGAGCTGGTCCTACAGTGGGGTGCACAAGCTTTGTCTCCTCAAGCCTCCTGCCACCACCCTCATGTCCCCCATGGTGCCACCTTTGCCCTCTGCCAGGACAGTCCTGCCTGCCTCTGTTCCAGCTACCTAGACATCCTGAAGTACACACACCAGAGCCTGAAATAATCTCCTTTTACTGTTGAAGAGGCCAAATGCTCGCTCTCATCAGCCAACAGAGCCTCTTCCACTCTGTGTGAAGCAACAGTATCACCCTTCCAGGACTGAGCAGTGCCCATTCCCTCCACTCATCACCCTCCACCAGCCTTGGAAGCAGCTGCCTCCCCCAGTCCTCCCTTCCAAGAGGGCCTTGTTAAAAATGGTCTGCTGGCTCTCATTCCCCTGGAGCCAAGCTGCATTTCTGCAGAGCACAAGCACAGTCAAGGTCTGGCAGACAGATTATCCCTGACCCCTTCCAGGTGCACATAGCCAGAGAAATCTGCAAGGCAATGGGGTGCCAGCCCTGGCAGGGGCTGGGCACTGTCCTAGCACCGTCCCACCCACGGCTCCATCCAAAGGCCAGGACTCCTTTCCCATATCAATAGCACAGGGCACTGGTCACTGTGCTCACCGATACCCCTCCAATATCCACTACCCACAGGGAGGATGCTGCTGCCTCCCTTCACCCAGCTCAGCTGCAGGAATGGCCCGCTTCTTACGAACTTCCCAGGGCAACGGGATTTCCCGAGAGATCTGACGGCGCCTGCGGGCACAGGCACCGAGCGCCAGCCCCGGGCAAACGGGGCGGCGCGGGGACACCGCAGCTCCCCGGGGGACAGGACCCTGCCAGGCACACCCGCCCTCTCCCGGGAAAGGAGGAGCAGCAGGGCGGGATGCCCTTCGCACCGCGGGGTGTGCCGGGGGACGGCGGCCCCGCGCCGGGAGAGCCCCCGCGGGCCGGGCGGGAGCGGCGGGAGCGGCGGGAGCCGGTGCCCGGTGCGGGCCGCAGAGCCCGCCTGCCCCCTGGCGGTGCCGCTCCGGCCCCCGCCGCCTCTCCGGCCCCCCGGCATCCTCCCCCGCGCTGCTGCGGGGGCCGTGCACGAAACGGGCGCTGCAGCTCCCCCGAGCCGGCTTTGTCCGCTGGTGGCCCCCAGGGAGCCGAGGTCGCGTTCCCCGGAGCTGGGATGCCAGCGGTCTTGGAGTCATGGAATTTTTTGGATCGGGACTTTTAAAGGCCATTTAGTCTAACCCCTCTGACATGGACAGGGGCATCTTTAGCTAGATCAGGTTGCTCAGGGTTCTGTTCAACCTGATCTTGAATGTTTTCGGGGATGGGGCATCTATCGCCTCTCTGGGCGACCTTTGCCATTGTTTTACCACCCTTATTGCAAAAAGCCTTTCTTCCTTATATTCTATTTAAATCAACCCTTTTAGTTCAAAATTATTACCCCTTGTCCCACCTCAACAGGCCCTGCTAAAACATCTGTCCCCATATTTCTTACAAGCCCCCTTTAAGTACTGAAATGCTGCAGAGAGATCTCCCCAGAGCCAACTCTTCCTCAGTCCTTTTCCCTTTGCTGCTAGGAGCTTTGAAGCCTCGTTCTGAGAGCTAAGCAAGGTCTGTTTGGGGCCAGAAGGAAACAGTGGGTAGGTACAAAGGAGCTGCAGAGATTCCAGAAGAGAGGAAATCTAGAAAGGAGCCTGAGCTGAGAATCCACCCTGGATTTCATACATGAGTCCAGGCTACTGAGAAACTCACTGTCCCAGGGCATCAACAGAGCCAGCATGACAAAACAGTCTATGGTGCTTCTCAGGGACAACATCCAGTGTCTCAGACAAGGACTGGGACAGGCATTGATACATGGGCCAAGAATGCAAGACTGATTGCAGAGAAACTGCCAGAGAAACATTTAAGGGCAGAACCACCCACCATGGATGAGAAATGCCACCTGGCTGAAGTGCAGAAAGGATCAAACCCTCTCCATGTACCCAGGCACGGGGGAACAAAACTCCTCAGCAAAGGTCACAGCTCAAACTTGCCCCACTGAAGCGTGCATGGGAAGAACCTGCCAGCCAGCAGTGACGTTTCTTCAGACCTGATGCCTGAGAGATCTTTATTGAGTGTAAGAACAGTTCTTTACAATGCAGATTGACCCAGAACCTCCCCCAAATCAGACAGGCTGTGAGCTCCCACCCCACCATAACTGCAGTCGAAAACAGAGCCTGGGCCCCACCTTTTTTATATACTTCCAGGTATATGAAAAGCACCAAACTGTGAGTAAGCAAATCAGTGAACAGTGAAACACAGCACATCAGTGAAAAGTGCCTGTCCCACAGCTGGCTTTATATCCATCTGCTGGAGAAGGGGCCAGGACTGAGTATTTCACAGCCAGTGAAAGGGGGTGCAGAGCAGAGGTCCAGGACAGCAAAAAGGCACAGGGTAAGGATCACCTCCTCCATCTCCAACTCCCAGAACAGGGACTGGGGAGAGGGGATATACCAGAAGCATCCATCCAGTTTTGGGATCACCCTCCCAGGGCTGTGTGAAAGGAGACACCTTAGTGCTGGGAGTAGCCCCTGCTCCCCAGAAAGTTAAAACAGCATTAAAAAAAAAAAAAGCAGCAAATGTTGAGGTCCTGGCAGCAGGTGTCCAAGGTAAAAAACATCCAGGGAGAGAAGTCCCAGTGAGTACCTAGGGGAAGAACCAGGTTGAGATCAGCAGACTTCAGCAGACATTCCACCCACACTTGCCACACCAGTATTCCAGCCACCCAGATCCTTCTTCCAAGGCAGCCTGGCTCCTCACCTTGCCTGGCGACAAGTTACTCCTTCCTCCTCCTACTTCTTGGCTGGCATAATAGGAGGAAGCTCCTCCTCATCCTCCTCAGACAAGTCATCATCCTCCTCAAAGGAAGCATCTTCCCTGTGCACTGGGACACACAGTTAACTGTTACTCACCAATGTACGTCTGTGCAAATACAACTGCCCACAAGACACCCCAAGAGCAGAGCAGCCCCAGGAGCTCTGAAGAAGCTTTCACAGCAGCTAACAGTAGGAAATAGCAGCATCCCAGCTGGAGGGAGGTCTCAGAGGGGAATGGTGCCAGCCAGACATGAAAAAGGGGACATTTTGGGATATCCAGACCCCTTTTCCCATGCAAGGCCTTATGGAAGGGAAGGAATCCCTGCACTGAGATGGCCCCTGGGGAACCAGCACAAAGGAGGGACAGAGCATGCCAGGTAGCACCCAGTGCATCTCCCAGCAGCTCCCTGGCCATTGTTGACACTGGAGCCCCTTCATACCCCTCAATCTTCCCAAGCTTTTCCCTGCTTCAGTCCTTACTGATCTTGTGCCAGCCAGAGAGGTGCACTGGGCCAGAGCCTGCTGCCAGGCGAAAGGTCACTGGAGGCTGCAGCTTGAAGTTGTCCAGGCTCAGCTGCAAAGAGCAGAGATGGAGCTGAGTTAGGGGCAGAGGAGAAAAGCAGAATATCCTGTAGCTCCCAGTACTGCACCTGGTCCAGTTAAACATGTCCATCTGAGGGCACCTGCAGCCAGGCCAAGGGTACCCAGGGCATTTGCCTGTGAGCTGCAGATCCTAGATCAGGATCCACAAACATCCAGAGCTGTTCTGTTCCCTGCAGCCATCCACCCCTGAGTCTCCAGATCAGCCTCTTACCAAGGGCTGGCATGACAACTTCAGATTTGCCACAGGCACAGCGATCTCTTGGTTCTCGTGGTTTCGCCCAACCACTTCCACCACGTTGCACTCGTCCTTGGCACCATCAGTGAGGCAGACCTGGGTGGGAGTGGAGATTGTGAACAAATGCTCTCCCAAGGCACACATCTGGGACAGCTGGAGCTCTCCACAGGACAAGTAACCCACAGCAATGCTACCAGGCCAGATGTCATGCAAGGTGTGGGGATGCTGCTCCACAAAATGGAGAGCACAGAACAACCCCCATAACAATTGTGCCCTGACTCAGAGAGGGCTCTGTGCCTTTCCCAGCTGTGACAGCTGTTACTGCAGTCACCTCAAGGGATGGCACCTGGGCTGCATTTTCTGCTGATCTGATCCATGCTGGCAGGTTCTGTGCTCTCAGGATAGAAAACATCCCCAGGGAGAGCCAGGAATAAAGCCCTGCACCTATCTGGGCTTGAAGAGCAACAAGCCAGAGACCCAGCTGGTGTGAATCTGGTGTGAAGCTCCAGCAAGGTCAAATACAAGGCAAGAATATTTTTCTTCACCACCTGCCTGGAGCATTCCCCTACTCAGCAGTCTCCTGCCACCACAGGCTTTGCAGAAGCACCTCTGTATGATGGATAAACGTGACCACTGTGTGTCTGCCCTGAAAGAAGGCAATCCTAGGACCTCAGCAAAGGGAGTCCCCTGATCCAGCCCAGCCAAGAAAGGAGGATGAGCCTGGAAAAGGGGCATAAGGATATTGCTGACTACAGGAGAGAACAAGCACAGTTTATTCACATTTCTCTTACCACAGACAGAGCTAAAATGTGGTCAGAGTCATCTTCTTCATCCACCTGAAATGTGTAGGATTTGGTACTGGCAGTCAGCTCACAGCCTAGAAGGAGGAGATTAAAAAAGCAGTAGCAAGCATTACAAAACACCAGTCACTACAGGCAAAGGGTTGTGAGGGGTAGCCCTGGCCAGGCATGCACATGGCATCCCTAAAACTTTTTATTTTCTCATGTGAGGAGCAGCATCAGACCAGGGCACTCTGGGCTCCAGGGTCCCAGAAAACACACCCGCCTCTGCACCATGTGGGGACAAAACGTGGTGTCCCCAAAGCAGACTGCCGTGAAGCAATGCCCACGGGCACCCAAGCTTCCCAAGCACTGGCAGGGCAAGGTTCTTCCCCTCCACAGAGCAGAACAGTAAGGGCACACCACTGTGAGAAACAGGAGGGAGCACACAAACAGTGACTCTGCTCATGCCATCGCCAGTACAACTTTTTCTTGGATAGGAGTCTGGAAGCAGAGACAGCCACAGAGTGCCAGACTTGAATGATGAGGCACAACCCAAGGGGAGGATGCCAGGCCAAGCTGCAGGGAGCTGGAATCCCTCAAGAGAAGTTTTGAGACATATTTTATTACATACTTCTTCAGACAGTAACAAAAAACAAGGGAGAGGCACAATTACGACCTTAGCTCTCAGGATCAGGATTCAGCCGACCAAAGGCAGGGACTAAACTGCCCTGGGTGCGTTTACTTATTGCAGGATGATTCACCAATGTGAGGCTGATTAGAAAAACACAGAGCTGAGCCCTGCATACCAGTGCCGGCATTTCCAAGGCAGGGGAATCAGCCTTCAGGAGCGCAGCCTGGGGCACGACCTCTTTTTTCCATGCTTATATATTCAATTTACCGAGGGTCGGACCAAACCCCGGGTGCACAGAAGGCCCGGGGAGCTGAGCCGCCTGCCCGGCTCGGGCTGGGCGCTGCCCGCACACGCGTTTGTGAGCAGGGCCACGTGTGGCAGGGCAGCCACGGCCGGGCCGAAACCCCGCCCAGAGAGGAGGGACACGGCTCCGCCGCCCTGCGACAGGCGCCCACGAAACGCTGACGTGAGAGCGCGGGGGATTAACCGGAGGAGCGGGAGAGGCCGGCGAGAGCCGGGGCTGCCAACCCACCGCCCCATGAATGCCAGTCCTCCAAAGCCGCCAGAACACCAAGTCCCCACGCGGCTCCCCCCAGACCGCCCCGGGACCCCCGGCATGTGCCTGTTGCCTCCCAGGCCCGGTCACACGCGTGTCTCTCACACCGTCCTCCCCACCCCCCGGCCCCTCCACATGTCTCCTCATACCCACGTGTCTCTCTTGCCTCCTTCCCCCCACAATGTCTCTGCTGCCCCCAGGTCATTCTTTGACAACCCCCCGGGTCCTATTGTCCCCACACGTGTTCCCCCCTCACCCACACGTGTCTTTCCAGCCTCCACGCCGTGCCCATTACTCACCAAAGTCTCTTTCTGCCCGTCTCTCTCCTGCCCCCTACTTATTGCCCCAACGTGTCTCTCCTGCCCCCCCGTTGGTCTCTTACCTTCCTACATCTCTCTCGTTCCCAGACCCCCCGCCTCGACTGTCACCTCCCTGATTCATCTGTGACCTCCCAGGTGTCTCTCCCTGCCCCCGGCCCGAGGCCGCTCACCGAAGAGGACGCTGCCGGGACAGGCGGGCCCGTGCGGCTCCATGAGGCGGCGGCGCTGGGAGTGGGTCTGGGAGCGGGGCGGGCCGTGCAGGGCCGTACCGAGCCGAGCCGCCCCGCCCCGCGCCCGCCCTCGAGGACCGAACCGAAGAGTCCTGCAGCAGCGCCCCGCAGCCTTTAATTCGCGTATTTCCTGCCCATCCTGGGCCTTCAGCAGTTACTGACCCCACCGCCAGCTGTGGAAACGCCACAACGGAAAAACGGCCCTTCGTACCGGCTGCTCACCTATGGCCCTGCCCCTGGGCACCGTCCCGGCCCACGGCAGCAGCCGCCCCAGCACTGGGGACGAGATACAGGGCACAGAGAGCCAGGAGGCTGACGGCATAAAGAGGGGTACTGAGGGGACAGGAGGGTGACAAGGATGGAGGGAGGGCCACAGCAGGAGGGACTTGTTCATCTCTATCCCTTTAACCATGGGCAAGAGCAGCGTGACCTGACACTGGGGACTGCAGCATGAGTGTTTGAGAGCAGAATGCAACATCCTACTTCAAATTCTACGACAAGGAGGAGAGGGCTGGACTGGCCTTTCAAAGCAGAAAGGGAAACAGGCTGCTTGGTGCTGCAGAGGAGCAGCCCAATTAAAACAAACACCACCACCAACGAGCTCACATTGCGTTCTGGGGACAAACCCAACTCTGCTCCTACCGCAGAGACCTCTGCTAGCCAGCCACTCGCTTTGCTCAAGCTGGAGTAGGTTTAAGGAAAACCTGACTGAAGAGGTTTGAAAAGCTGAACCAGGTCCCAGAAAGAAGAAAGCGCTCGTGCAGCAATGGTTACACAAGCACACCCACGTGGTTCTCAGCAGCTGCTCCGCGCAGCCACCTGACCCTACCTGACCTGTCTGCAGGCACCACCCTGGAGCGACAGAGGCAGGAGCATCCATTGCTGCATTATGCTCCCTTAAAGGAAAAGTCTGGTGCAACATCAGAGCCCAGTCCCTTTTCCCAGGCCAAGATGTGTTGTACAGAGACAAGTCTGTCATAACTTCATGAAATAGGCTTTAAGAAAACATAGTCACCTATGTGCAACACACTAGTTGTTTTAACAGAAACATTTACTGCGCCAGGAGAAAAGTTTTCACCTGCTAACTTCCCCGCTTGGTTTGCGTGTTACCCTGTTCTCCACACTGCACAGCTTCTGAACCACACCACCAGTGAGTGCATTTGTGCAGCAGGTGGACAAACTCTTGTAAAGTGACCTTAGGAAAAAGCTGTTTTTCATACCCCTGGCCCACCCCTTTGCTTAGCTGTCACTCTAAGCAGGAAGCTACTTGCTTTAGGCACCTCAGCATTTATCTTGCCAAGTTAAATTTTGTGGACGTACAACTGCCAACACCAGAACCAGACACAAGTCTCTGACAGCTGATCCCAAGGACATCAGACACTAACAGTGTGATGTAATGTATGTCGCTGAACCACTTCTGGTTCTGGACCAGCTCATACACAAAATACACATTTATTTACATTCACTTCTCAATTTTTATTCTATTTCTCGCATGGTCTTCAAATACAGTTTTACAGGTCTTTTTCTGCTACAGATACTGTTGATCTAAAACAGATTAATGAAAGTGGCATTCCAACCTTAATGAAAATTCATAACCATGAAAGATATGTCAACATATCATTTTACAATCCTAGAATGATGGTATTGGCCTTACATTCCATAGGCTTAGACAATTAACTTCTATAATAATAACAAATTCATAGGAAGAGAAAATGTGGCAACTCCTTAAAAAGCCAAGAAATAAGGCCACAAGCATCCTATGCTGTAATGTTATGCATCCAGATGAAATAAGTCGAGTCTGGTATCCATGAAGAAACAAAACTCTCCCACCTGGTAAATCAAGGTATCAGCTACTCAACATGCACTCAAAGCTGTATAAAAACTAGTGGCATTCAGCTTGGACTTAATGAAATCCCACAGCACAACCTCATACCTCTCTCTAAAAATGAAATGAACTTGTTTCAACTTAAATACTTCACTACCGCATTAAAAATCATTCACATTCTGAAAAAAAAAAAAAAAAAACATCTTGCACATGACTGCACCAGAAGGCCAAACACAGCATCTCCTTACAGGCTGCAGAGAGCATTACTGCAATCTTAACGCCATTCATTACAGGTTGCAAATCAACTTCTATGCAGCTGGAGGCTTGTAAGAGCAACCAAGCTTCCTTTGTGCACCACTGGAAAAACCCCAGGAAAATTTAAACATAAGATATAGACAGCTTATGGCAGCAGGTGGAAGAAACAAAGTACTGCAAAGTGCATACCATTGTCCAATCACCTGTCTGGGACACTGGGACTACTGTAAAATACCATTTTCATTAAATGATCCAACTACCTGACTACCAGGTCCCATATGATGCCAGTTCCATCCCTTCACCAAGCATGTCCATCCTGGGTAAAAACATTAAACTCTTGGAACATTTAAAAGTAGATAACCATTTAAATAATGTGTAAAAATGTGCTTATTGTGGCATTTCTTATAGAAAAGTTATTTGATACAAATGTGCAGGACTTGAAGACCCTGATTTAATCAAACTAGTACGAACAGGCTTTGAAACATGGTGACTCTTCCAAGGACAAATCCCAGCTGTGGGCCAGCTCTCTCTCCCTCTCACCATCTTTCATCCATAATCCCATGCGAACATTACCAAAATTAACGGGTTCAGCAAAGCATCCTGTGAATTGCTGTTTCAGTCCCAGGAGAATGATACCCTCAAGCAGTGACAAACTGCTATCTGAAGGAAGGGTCAGTTGGGATCTGCTCCCCTTTCCCAAGATGGTCAGTTCCTAGCCCTGGATATGAGGCACAGTAAGAAAGGTCAGTGCTGAGGACAGACTTGTTCTCGATTGTGGTTTTAGGTTTTTCAAAAGTGCTGTCTTGGACCTATACCATTTCACTTTTCAAAAGAAAAAGTTACAAAAACCAGTAAACAAAAAGTTAGTCAGCATACAGCTAAGTTTATATATACACTGAGATTTACAAGTTTGTCATTGAGTGACTTCTGCCACAGATCACTGCACATCTGTCCCTAACAAAACACAAAGCTTGAACCAATGGTCATTAGAAGTGACAATGGGTCATTGCTTTATCAACAAGCATAAAGGTAGTAAAAAATATAACTTTAACTACTTATCTTTAAAAATGCTGATTGACACAAGCAAACCCTCCCATTTCTGCAACTTCCAATTGCACATCCTGCTCTGTGACAGAGAAAAAAACTTGCATCTTTATAGGCATTCTGCCAGAGACCAATTTTCTGTTGACACTTGAACACAGAGAACTGTCGTCAACCACAGCACTGATTGAGAGGGATTCCTCTGAGAAGCTATAGCCCATGCAAGATTCCTTGGCACTTCACACAGGACCAGGAGAGGACAAGGTTTCTCTTTGTTTAACAATGTTTTCAGCAGCATTATCCCCTTCCAACAAATTACAGTCTGAATGTGTGATGGGTGATTTTCGCATAGCCCCTTTTACCAAGCTGGCTTATTGCTGGCTTTGTGCAGTTAGACCATATGAAGATCCCCACCACTACCTGCCCAGCTGTTAAGGGTCTACAGTAGTGGAACAGTTCACTGTCAAGCACTTCAAAGGCTTCTTCCAAGGATAACAACATCCTTTGGAAATCCTTCCATTTTAGCAATTTCAAAACAACCCAGCTTGCTGTAAAATTCCAGGATTCTTTTATCATCTGGTCTCACTTCACAAAAAGCCCCACGGGAGCCTGAAGAAGAAAGAAAAGAAACAAAATAATGTAGGAGAAGAGTTACTGTAAAAAGCACAGACATCAAATATTACTAGAGTTCTCACCAATTTTAGCAAGTAGATCAGTGATCCAATTCCACGTGGACATAGTGCCCAGGAGCCCAGATTTATGGCAGCACAGCTGACTATCTCCTAAAGGGACTACACACTGCAGGCATACATCAGTCTGAACAAACTCTGCACACCTTTCACTGCACACAAAAATGTGATGCTGCCTCCAAAAACAGCACTGAAAGAGGGCACCAAGTGGCACAAAGGAACTGTGAGTATGGGGTGCACAGTCAGAGCAGGCAGCCAAGCACTTCCTATACTGAAGGTTTGGTAATTACCCACCACTGCACACAGCTGAACTTAAAAAAAAGCATCATTACCAATGCCAGCAGGAAAAACACAGACTTTTGTGCAGTGTTCAAGATGTTAAGATGTGTGCTCTCAGTGTCAAATTGCTCCCTCAGTTCTGCCTATCTTCTAGTTTGCAGGATAATAGCTAAAATGAAAAGCTCCCTTTTTCAAGGCAGCAGCATAAGTTAGCTGTTCAAAAGCTTTTGTAATTATTTACCCAAATCTTCCCAAGTTTGCCTTGGACCCTAGAAATTACATGTAGTTAAGAAACAAAGAATTCTAAGTGCAAGAAACTTACCATTAGCCTTTAGAGAAGAGAGCAGGCAGGCCATCATACTTTTGGCCACACTTGGATCTGTCACTTTTTTGTGGATATCAATCTTTATCAAAGATGGGAAGTTAGCAAGGAACGATTCTGGCAATACTTCTTGTTCTTCATGGAAACTTAGCATTATTTTCTGAAAAGAATATTGGAAACAGGTATTTAATAATTATCCAGCTTTTCATTTTCATTCATCTTTATTAGGGGACACTGCTTTGTTCATGGAGTGTACCTCCAAACCAGAAGGCTTTTCAGCTACACTTCTGAAGGCCACTTAGTTCCTCATCTGCTGAATTGCTGTCTGTACTCTAGACAGAAAGACTGGCTAGAAAAGCTTCTCAGACCATCAAAGGAGGCATGCAAAGCTCCTGCTCAGTGACCCATACTTCAAGAGAAAGAAAACATAAGCCAACACATAACCAACAATTTGCACACAGATACTCTTCTTTGTTTCTCTGCCTTTTTAATGGGCCCTTCTAAGCTGCCTTTCACCATTTACAGCTATCCCACTCCACAAATAGCTCATAGATTTTCACACCAAAACCAAGTGCTCTTGAATTTGTTTTCCATATTTAAACTGGTATGACTTTCAGTGCTCTACCTGCAGCACTGGGAAACTAATACTGCATTTTGCAATAGAACAGAGCAGAAGCAAAACTTCATTTTCAAAACGCAATTTTCTTTAGATGAAGGTGCTTTATAATTACTGCATTGATTACTACTATAGTACACCTCATGGGTGTATTACAGCACATAGCTGTATCTGACTGGCAATGAAAAATTTTACTGTCTCCTTCTGATACATCAGATGCTTTAATACATGCCCAAAGTCTTCAGAAAGGTAAAAAACTGAATTTCATGTGAGTTCAAAAAAACAAAGACCCACTTTGAAAAGACTTCCGCATACATTTCTGCTCTCACAGGTTATACCAACCTCTGCCTCAGACAGCTCCTTGTCACTATTTGGTTTAGTATATTTTTCTTGCATGAACGGGATCCAAGACATTTTGCATTTCTTAATGAAGGGAGTTACATCAACTGTTCCCAAAGCATAGCCACATATGCCATCCTCATCTTCTAAGACAAAGCAGTAATCCAGGCTGAGGGTGAGCAGACCTCCAACTAACCTGCAAAAAAAAAAAAAAAAGCAAATTCAGCCAAAAGAAAGTCAGTTTGACCAAGTATGCCCTTCATGTTCCATAGAGGAGACTCCAGGGTCAACCAAAAAAGGGAGTCCTCCAGTCATGGAATTAGTTCCAGCTAAGCACTAACTAACTGATCAGCTGTCAAAACTCAGCTATAAGCAACATCTGCACCTCAGGATTCCACAGTTTAATTCCATATACACTGCTCTTCAGCTTTTGCTCCTACTTGCTCTGCTGCCATTATTTCCTTGCTTTCATGACTTCCTTTGGGTATTGTTTGATATCAGTTACACACCCTTTCTTAACTGTCTTCTTGTCACTCAGAGCAGACTCTCTATAAAATTCTATCTAAATTAAATACAAAGACAAAAAAAAAATCCACTCAAAGTAGTTCATTTTACAGCTCATTTTTAATGCCCCATTTTTTAAACTTCATCTATCATTGCTTATCCTTTTAAAACGTTTGTACATGTACTTAAAAAAAAACTTGAGGCATTTGTCTGGGAGACTGCACCTCAAAAACCTGTTAATTCTATTTTAAGAACTACAGTAGGTCAGCAAAAATACCAGAGGGTAACTATAGACTATGGACACTCATGATATACTTTCACAAAATCTGAAATAAGATACTATGATGCACAGGTTTCATGATACAGAGGTTTCAGCTAAATTTATTTTCTAACAGCTCACAACAGCTAACCAGCACATGAACTGAGACATAACTGTCAACAGTCTCTTTAAGAAACCAAAACCCCAATTTCCTGAGAGTAAATTAATTTATCTAATTCAAATGTTCTTTGTATTCTTCCCATACACAATTCTAAAATTTCACATTAAATACACTATCACGACTTCATCCTTCAGAACCACCTCTGCAGGACACTTGTTCCTAATACATACTTGTCTCCAATTAAATCTGGTAAACTATGGAAGGGTTGATCAGCTCCATCAGCATACATTTCTCTGCAGATTTTATATACAGATGCCTGAATGGAGAAAAGAGATTATTTCAATTTAGCAATCATGTACAAAAGAGAGTATGTCATTAACAGCTACACTGTAACCTAGTACTGACAGGCACTGAGTCACCAGAGATCAAAAGTATCCATCTATGCAAAAGGCTGGTATTCCCTTCACCTCTTCCCTGAAAGTAACTCAAAGTTGCCTTCAAAAACATTGCAGTCAAGTTGAATGGCTGGAAAGGAAAGGCTGGAGGTCAACTTCCTACTCTTGTAACAGCACAAGATTACTTCTGAGGGTTAGATACAAAACACTCAGTAAAGACCACCATCACTGCTACAAAATCCCTTTACAAAACCTCTGACGTTCGAGTACAGCAACTCAACCTCTGTGAAGTTATCCTGCATAAAGGCTTTCAACCCAAATTGCTATCAGTCATATCTTAAATAAGAAATTTCATATTTTTTTTATTTTTAACAAAAATGCTTTGCATTTGACACTTTCTTCCTTTAATTAAAGGGAAATTCCTCAGAATAAATATTTATGACTGCATGCTTAGCTGCACCTCTAATTGCTAAATTGGTTTAGAAATATCAGCTCAATTTTTTACAAAAGAATAGTCAGCTTAGGTCGAGTCCTGCATGAAGGTTTGGAAAAGGCTGCATTACTGCTTGTGACAACAGCACAGGCTAGAGCTAGCCTAGAAGTGGCAGGAAGAGAAGTCTTCATGTGTCAGCCTTGTCTGTTTGACTGGCTTCAAAGTTAAGACTCGTTTGAAATACCGCAAACTCAACCTAAAAACTCCTGTTTCATCTCAGTGTACCTACCAACACCAAGACTCCAAGCTGCATTAATCCCTCCATGGCTTAAACTGCACCCATAAAGAGTTAACTAACTATTGGCTGATAACTTCACTTTCAAGTATTCTTCAGAAAACGTAAAACACGTTAATCAAAAATGACTAATAAAACTTTCCTGATTTTAAAGTATCAAACACTCCAAAGCAGATTTGACAACATTCTTTCAAAATCAGAACAAAAAGCTTCCAGCTGTAACTAAAATTACATGAATAGCTGATCGCATTTTTCAGCTCCATTTTGAGATGCAGTATCAATGCTCTGCCTATACAGCTCCACAAATACCAGCAGGTACCACATTAAGCACTGAGTAAAACAGGCATACACACCCACCCTCTTAGGTTAACCCACTGCATGTTCCCCTGCTGCAAGAATTCTTCTACCAGCTGAACAAATTTAACTTGCCTTCTACAAATAAGGAAGACACTCACAGATTTAAAAGTGTGAGGGGGTGGGAGGCTGGGAATCAAGCTGTGGGTATACACATACTGTTGCACAGCATGTTGCTGAACCAGAGGCCTATCACTTAACCTCAGTTTTCCTGTGAGCTGGATTTGTGCCTTGTGCAAGTTATCTGCTTCATTAGGGAAGAGGGGACTCAGCAGTAATCACTGTTGCCACAAAAAGTGCCTAACAACAAAAGTGACAAGTGTCAAAAGCAGTTACCTCATCTTTAGGGAAGTAGGGTCGTATGGTGTACACTTTGGAAGTGGGTGTTAATGGAGGTGGTTGAAAAAAGAGGTCATTTGCCCCATCAATAGGCAGCAAACGCTGTGAAAACAAAATACTTAATATAACTGTATGAACAGCAAAACCAATCACTCTTGGGTGTGCACTGCAGACTCCCAAAATAACATTTGCTACTTGCTACCCCAAAAGAAGGTGGGGTTGGTATGCTTTACAAATGCAAAGACCTTATTTGAATAGAAAATATCCAATTGGTGTTCTAAAATATGCAATTGAAACAGCACATTAAGAGTCTGTTCATCTTAACTGCTTTAAAAACTTTTAACCAATCATATCTACACTGTCTAAGAACACAATGTCAGGAGGAAAGGTTTGGTCTGAAGAGGGTTAACTGGCCAGAGGAGACGCTTTATCCCAAAAGCAATGCGCTGATTCAATTTGCTGCGCGCAGAGCACCTGTGAGGGGGGAAAAGTATAGCGCCAGAAAAATCCATGAACAAATCTGCACATGGTACAAACAGCGATTTAGGAACATTTGCCAATTGAATTCCTCGCAATAAAGCGCATTATTTCGAGAGGAACCAAAATTTGGATGACGATCCCTTTTGCTCATGGAATTCCCATTGGCAGACAAGCATGCGCGCATTGTGCAATTGCGGGCGCAGGTAAAAATGCTGTGCGACCTGCAAAGAAACAATGTGAAATGTACAACTAAAGCCGCTGCGCTTCGCATGCGCGTGGGACAGGCAGCATCTCCTTGAGAAATTACTGTAGAAAGGGGAGGAAAATTATTTCAAACCAAGCTGTAAGGCTAATGGGCTTTGGACCAGAAAGCCTTCGGCAGACCAATCCTTCCAGACCTCTGATGTGCAACAAAAGGTTTCTTATAAAACAAAGAAAATGTCATTCAGTTGTGAAGTCATATTGATACCTGGAACTCTCCTGCTAGACCACCTCTAAAGGCCCAGGGTTCTTGGTCTCCACTTAAGAACTGTGCTGAAGATTGACTACGACACCCTGTTGAGATCAGATCCAAGCGGAGAATGTTACGAGAAGGGGGATTTCCTGGGTGTCTTACATGTCCAAAAAGCTAACATACACTTGTGGAAAAAGCTCTCTAACTGAGCTAGAATCCAGGGCTTGGGGAGGGGGAGGGGCTGTAATAATGTATAATTTATAAAGCTTTTGTGTTTGCGTAAGAATTGCGATATTTCAAATTTTTAATTACCTGTAACAGACAGGTGAGGCAATTCAGCTACACACCTCATTCTAGACCAGAAGGCACAAGAATTGTGCCATGCAGAACTCCATAGATTTCCCACACATTTTGTACAGGTTTTTTTGCGTATTTGTGTCAGAAACATTTATTTCATCCATGAAAATCCAACATCCTGGAAGCTACGTGGCTCAGTAGCTATTACCAGAAATTTTATATCAAACAAATGCCATTATCACAGCCCCTGAAAAAAAAAAAAAGGACCCTTCTGAAGTCACATTTTAGTACTGATTGTTTCTAATCTTGTCAGAAAACTAGGACTAACAATATATGCAAACAGTCTGGAACAGATCAGGCAGCCAGGACAGCTGTATGAAACAGCATTCTTGCAAGAGACTACACAGATTTACATAATCCAGGCCACACCTTCGTGATACTGTTGGCACATTCAAAAAGCTAAGCAGTGTTAACTGGAATTAACTCACAATTTAACTAATATACCTTGGTGGGCACTACTAGCTTTGCTTTCTGTATCTTGATTTTTATTTCCACAAGCACACTGGATGCACCAGGGACCCTGCTGCTCAACCAGCAGCAGCAGGCCCATTGCAGTGCTTAGCTTTAGCTTGTACTTGCTTTAGAAAAGAAGCTTCCATTGGCTCTTTGATTTTTAACACTGTCCTGCCAGCAAGGCACTGCAGCCTTCACCAAGTAACATAAATGACAGCTCTGGAGAGAAAAAAAAAACCAAGTGGTATCTGGAGTGGAGATCTCAATTACCTGCCTAGTTTTCTGACAAGAGGAGCAGCGCAAATACTCTTTTCCTTTTGTGGACAGCAATCTACCTCCTGTTCAAGTAACAGTCTCAGATCAGTACAGACAAGTATGTTGTGCTAGTCAGAGAGTCCCAAAGTGTGCCAAGTTTGACATTTATGTGAGTTTAGGAATATAGGTTAAATACAAACTACCCTAAGTATGGTAAATTTCAGAAACAATCCAAACACCAGAACTCAAATTTGGTTTACTCCCACTTTTTAAAATTCTCAAGTAAGAAAAGATCCTTTCCAAAGAGACTTAGTCAATAACTTGGAAGACAGTATCTGTCTGTCCTTTGAGACTACAACTTAACTAGCACTTCCAATTATTACAGTAAAGAGCTGTGTGAATGAAGAGCTGTATAAATGAAAAACATAGTTAATGCCTCAGTCGCTGCGCAAATGTGACTTCAGTTCATGCCTGTTGTACATCTAATCTATCTGAGCTGCCTCACAGACAAAACCTTTCCATTTTAATTAATTAATGACGACGCGCTGTGAACATCTGGCGCTGTCCATCCAATAGCAGTAGAAACTTGTGCTGAGGATTCTCCCATCTGTACACAATGGGGAAGAAGACAATAGAAGTCATTAGTAATCCATAGTACTGTACAGCCACACTAATTTAAGGGACTGAATGCTAGCTGGACTTGGGAGGAGAGGTGAAGAAAGTGAACATCCAGTGGACCATTGAGCACACCATTGCGAAAACTAACTTGTTTGGATTTGTAATGTCCTTGACTTTATATAATGAGCTATTTTATCAAAGACCTTTACTCTGTATTCACACTTAGTGATAAAACACAAGCTGAAGACAAAAATGGCCCCTCTCACAGAAGCACTGTTAGCGTAAGAGTATTAAACTGCACGTGTGAAAAACCCTGAATTTTTCAACTATCTAATACCAGTGTGAGTACTGGAACAGAACCGTGCCAAAGTTATCAGAGTTTGTGTTTACTGAGTTGGCTTCTACTGTGAATGACTCCAAATACTTGATGCATTTAGAGACTTGAACCCAACTTTACAGAGACGCTGAACACAATTTCAGCTGAATTTAGTATATAGTCTGATAATTTTGAAATGCAGTCTGCGTTGGGCTCTCGATGTTTTCAAAGACTACAGGAACCACTGTTCCCTTTATAGAGCTTTGGCCTACAGTTGCAAGCAGATTAGGTTATCAAGAAGAGAGTATTCTGTCTAGCTAAAGGTCAACATACAGCAAGGATAGTAAAGTTGGAGGAGATGTGTTACACTTAAAAATGCACAAACTAACACTTTTAAAACAGCCTGAAGTTGTTAGAGAAATGTTAACATACTACAATGCTGCTGAGTTTTCCTCCCCCACCAGCTTTTTTCTTCTCTGTGCTTTGCAGAAGGCAGCCTTAAAAGCTCTCTTCTTTATCAACTATGAGTTTAGGGATTAGATATTTAATAAGCACAAAACACAGGAATTTGTTTGGCACAGACCAAGTTGATGATTTAACAGGTCTTCTCTGTCCCTGCTTAAATCTGTCAGTATTTAAGAACATAATTTAAAGACAATCCAAACACTAGGATTAGACCAAGGTGGTGTAATGGTTATCCACTGTGAGGTTTGTGACAGCTACAGAAAGTGTGACTTGAAACCATCAGCTTTGCTGTCTGCTGTGTATGTCAAGCAACTCCACAGCATATTCCTTACAGTTGGATTGAAACCTGAAAGTGAAATGAGGTGACTAGAATTACCCAGGCCATGCTGGTGCTATCTGCCAACTTAGGATCTCCCAAAAATCTTTCAAGAAAAAAAACCAACAAAACAAAACAAAGAAGAAAATGTCACATATTAAAAAAAAAACCTCTTTCAAGATAATTTTAAGTCTCAGACTAAATATGTCCAGAGAACTCTACAATTTCCACCCATTACCAAAAACTAAAATATAGATTTAAAAAAAAAAAAATTTAAAAATCGGCAATTTGGGAAGTATTTAAAGGAAATGATTTTGCACCAGAATAGCCTTATGCTAAAGCTCGCATGCGCACAGGGGCTGGGAGGATCACCTTCCTCATGGCCAGGCCCATTGAAAGGTCTGTTGAAGACAGCAATAATGTTATCAAGACAGAGCAAACAGCAGATGGCTGATGTGATCACATTTCGTAGTGTCATGTCCAATCATACAGCGGGGCATCCAAGGAGTTACATGGCATAGTCCAGTGTGCATTCAGTCAAGAGTAAGTTGAAGTCAACACTTACGTGTCAGATGAGATTCAAGTTTCATTAGCCCAAGAAGAAAGTCAAGGTCTCCAATCTTAAGCATCCAGCACACTTCACTTTTAATAGCAAAGCAAACTCACTGCAAGCGTTGCTTCAAATAGCAAGACAGGAAAACCTTTAAAACAGGGTCAAAACAGACCCCCCTGTCCAAGAAAACACATTCACCTAATACTTCAGTTTTCCCCGTGGGCTAATTAGAAACACACATAAAAAATAGGCTATCTGGGATTGTAATGGCTCCTAATGCACCTACCTAACCACTGCACAAAAGATTTCACCATTGACATAATACTCTTGATATCCCAGACGTAGGAGTACATGTCATAAAGGATTGTCCTGTTGGCACAGTTGGAGAGGCGAGTGAACATGCCCATCACCAAGCTGCACATCTCTTCAAACTTGGCTGCTCGGTTACGCCATTCTTCTATCTATGAAAAAGATCCACAAGATCAAACACAGGCTCCTAGAGAGGTGAGGTACTCCAAATATGGAGGAAGAATACACAATTCATTACTCCATTTCACCAGGATGGACTACTACTCCACACGACTCACAGATATTCTCTATGGCTGTTAAAAGTGAGGCCAGTACAGGGAACACTGGTCAAATGCAGATACCAGACAGCCTTCATAGCTACATGGCACTACAGAGCTTAAAACAGTAGATTCCACAGGAGGAATGAAAATTACTGTGATCTGTGGTTCATTATACACTACCCTTCAGGTCCAACTAAGTAGAACATCAGTCTTTATTACAAACAATAGATAAAATTGCTTAGGATTTTGACATAGAAGAAACAAGATTTGCACTCACTTTTTCAGCATCCTTTCCTTTGCAATTAACGCTTACAACACTGCTATTTGCTCTGAGCCACTGGAATTCCCTCAGCATCTGTGCACCTTTGGGTCCATGTTCATAAGGAAGGTAAAACAAGTCAGCAAGAAGCTGTAAGTCCTCTAAAGTCACTGGTTCTACTGTGTAAAGAGGCTTTTCATTCGGCCCAGGCACAAAATGTTCTTTGTTAATTTGCTCATCAGTCTGCATAGGTGCAATGTCACTACCAGAGTCTTCCTGCATAGACATCTCTGGAGACTTTGACTCAACTATACTCTCCTTATCCGTATCCATTGGCTTCAGCTCCTCTGCCATCTTGGCTTCGGCAATATCTGTCAGTATCTGGTTTGCATTCTTGTCTGCATCATCTTGTTTTTCCACCACCATGTCCATTGGTTCCTCATCAGACTGCTTCTTCTCCTCCTCCTTGGCCAAGGCTGGTGAGTCACTGCTCAGCGCCGCACCCTGGCTCATGATGGGCTCCTGGTACACCGTGGTAACCACTGTTGCTGCATTTAAAGAGGATGGTGCCACCAGTGGCCCTACATCCCCTACAGAGGTTTTAGCACCACTGTGGGCCACTTGCCTACCTGAGAGTAAGAAGAAACAAGTTTAGTTTTCAATATCTGCCAACTAACATTCAAATCATCAAACCCTACAAATGATGGATGATTTTGTTACCACAGCATCCCATCAGCACAGCTTCCTTTTGGTACTTTGCCTGTTCACTTCTGTCAACGTAACTCTAACTACTGACTTTGAGTTTCGCAAGTTTCCTTTCCACATAACTGGTAAGCAAAGACAGGATTAAGAGAAAGTCAGGAAAAGTATTTAACATTTATGTGCTGCCAGCAGCATTTTTAACTATGTCATCAGAATAAAAAGCTCTCAAAGTAACTATTTTTCCCTCTGCATCAACAGACTTGGTAAAGTTGTATTTGAATATAAAGGACAGTTCATAATAAAAGCTTAATATGATAAGCTTATGCTTAAATATTTCAAATTCAAAACTGTCTTTAACCTGGGAAAATTGAGACAAAAAACCTTACCAGATACAATCTTGGACAACATGCTCTAACTCACCCTCCCTGACCAAGGTCATTAGACTCAAGATACATCTCAAGAAGTCCCTTCCAGCTTAAACTATACTGTGAAAATGGAGAAAGACTGACACCTTAATTACTACTCCTCCTCTCCCAGTGTTTCTGCTGCAGTTGAGTTTTAGAAAGATACAAGGCTCTACAGCAGTTCAAAAGCATAAATGCACCAGAGCGATTAGAAGAACACGCTTCTCCATTCCATCACCAGTTACCACAGAAAGATGCTCTGATCACCTGAAACCCACACTAGAGAAAAAACAGATTTTCCCTCATATCCTAAGCTCCCAGTGGTACAAAAATGGTGTACAGTGCTGGAAGGAAACAAACTCAGGAAAGTGAAATTATCTTGAAACTGGAAGAACATGGAGTCTTCAGGACCAGAACTAGTTTTTACAACAATCTAATATTAATTTGAAAAAAAAATCCCCACTGTACTTCCTATTCTCTCAGGTTCTACTGAAGCCTTCTAAGAATTGGGACTAGCAAGACCCAGACCCTTTCCTGCCTTCTGTCAGAAGTGCCAAAGGATAACACATTAAGATTTGCTTCTGTTGATCAGTCAGAGCATTACAAGCATGCTGCTTGTACATCAAGCATTCTTACTTTTTAGTTAAGGTTCCCCAATTACTAAGGCAGAAAATATTTCCAGCTGAAATGCATGAATTGCCAGGATCCATAAAACATCTTTAATCTAAACACAAATACTGAACATCTAACACCATTTTTCTACCAGCCCCAGAGTCATACCAAATCATACTCACTGCTGTATTGCTGAGGTACTCCAAATTCCTGTAACCATTCCGTTAAGGCCAACTTTAGGGCCATTTGTGGGCTGTAGAGGACATCTGTTTCAATATCTTCATCACTCCCCTCATTTTCCAATTTAATCTGGATCGAAACTGTGCTGTCTTCAGTATCAGCTACAGAGACAAATTTTTTAAAGTTATCAAGCTAGTTTAATTTAAAACAGCAAAAATAGATGTCAGACAAAGCATTCAGTAACTCAGGGGCTTACTTCACAAAAAGGACAAGTTACTAGATTCTAATTGGAAAAAAAAGGAAAATTATGGTCACCACCAATGTCAATACAGAAACCAGACACCCTGGCATTCAGGGTACCTTCTGATCTGAACTGCTTCTATTCCAATGAAATCATATCCATGGACATATTTCAAATTTGGGCATTAAACCTGCTTTCCAAGAGTGTTAATTACAGAGCCACAGAAACCTCTCAAGACTAAGAAATTCTTTGATACCATGCACTACAGCAATGCCCCAGGAAGTCAGTCAAGCAAGATCATTATCTTTCAAGCAACTGCGTTTACTTACGGAACAGAAAAGGCTAAGTGACCATAAGAAGAAAAAGTTGGTGAGGAAGAGATAAAATCATTAAAGACACCAAGAACTGGTATGGTTTATATGGTTAAGCATAGATCCAGCAAACAGCATACTTACTCATCACCACATCTTTTCTCACTCCATTCATGTTAGACTTGTACCAGGTGGCAAGCGTGTGAATGGCAACATAATTGGCTTCGAATTCACAGTTTGGATTGGTCAGAACACCCTTCAGTCGAGGGATGAGTTCAGTTGACCGACCCTTGTAAGGCCCAAGAAATAGCCTCTTTTGATCATAATCATTAGCATGAATGTTATCCCAGATAACTGGTGCTCTCCTGATGATCTTAGAAACTTCTTCAATGGATTCTACTGGAATGTCTTTGGATACAACTTTCGGACCTAAGCAGGAAATAGGATGATCAGAGGGCTTTGCATATACATGAAGATTCAACCCCCAAGTAGCTGGACAGTTTATTTGACTAAATACTTATGAGAAAATACTTAACACCAACAAAATAAAAGAAATAAGCCATCAATCTTTACCTGTCCATAACACTTCAATTCCAGGGAGCAGTTTTTCTCCTACAGTCCGTAAATATGGTGACTGGGCAACATTTGGATAACAGAAAGTTCCACAGTACTCTGCACAAGAAAAGAGAATGTCATTGCTATTAGAAGGATCCACACGTGTGACAACATACCCAATTGTTCCACAAACACATTGAGAGAATACCACCCTCAGAAATGAAAAACATTTATAAAATTAATCAAGTAAGTCTCAAAAGTCTAAAGTATAAATAAAAAGGACATTATGAATAACATCCAGCATAAGTATCAGAAACAAACGGTAGAGAATTATTTGAAATTGCTCAAATGTCAAAATTAAGAAAAAATTAATCAAGTCCACAAGCAGATAGCGTCCAAGAGAATGAGAAAACCCCAAGACTCATTAAAAGTGCAAATACCAAAAAATTGTAACACTGGAACATGTCTCAAGTTAAAGTCTGCAACAGAACCACAATACTACAGTGTAAAAGGGTAAACTAAAAATAATTTTTGATAAAAAAAGCAACTCAGTGACTAGTGAAGTGAGCAGTCTTATTAAAAACAAGAGCGAGTGTCAGCCATAAGCACAGACTACCTCTACTTTAAAAAAATTCTTAGAAACCAACAACTTGCTAATTCAAGAAGCAAAGACTTCAAGTCAGGAAAAAATAAATTTTCCTTTAGCCTAATTCTCAGTTCAAACTTCTTGAACTGTTCCATCAAGCTGCCTTACTTGCCTGGCATTGAGCCTTTCAGAGGTTTGTAAATTTGGAAAAATCTTTGCATACATCTGAATAATCAAACTTTTCTTTGTAAGTAAATTTCTTCAATAAACCCCAAAATACTCCTTAAGGCAGTTATTAAATGTTAAACCAGCTTTTCAAACAGTAAGGTAACAGGCCCCNTGAGACTTGAGCATGAGCAAAAGAACTGAAAACTTCTTTGTCTGCTGCACACATGTTGTGATCGATATCATCAAACAGCAGTGCAAAAGATCTGCAGCCAAACTGAGAAACCTAATACAAGAGACAAGAATAAAATGTTTAATTTGTTAAATTATTATTGCTTCTTTTAATCAAACTGTAGGATTTTTAAATCTAATCTACCTTAGAGACAGCTGTAGGAATGGGGATATAGTGGAGACAAGACAGACTGGTTTCTATTCACAATGAATGCCTGTCTCTGACCCATAGCTCTGCTTCTCTCCAAGATTAGACCTTTAAAGACCTGCAATCTGTTCCAGTTTTAACCATCCAAAGCTGATCTCACAGGATGGACAGCTGGGAAAAAAGCTAATTCTGTAATAGCTCTTGGACAAAGAAGATGAGTCAGGAGAACAAAAGACGTGCATGTCAGGTCTGTGAAGACATTTATCATGGGCTAGAGTTCTTGCTCTAGCAGTGCATCTTGGCTTCAAGATTCCAAAATCCTCTGAAGACAAAAATAGCCTTCAGCATGCAATACAGGATGAGAGTTTTTTTTTTAAATTGAAGTTATCACTGGCTACTTCTGCAACGCAACCTGAACACATCCATCGGAATCGTCCAGAGACACCCAAACTAACACCAGGGCTGAAAAGGTTCAAGAAGCTGCGGAAAAGCTGCAAGAGTGACCAGGGAATTGGAGCTTCCAAATTCAGCAGCACTGGAACTGTGATAAGTTTGCGTCATCCTTACCTGGTCCAGCTTACGTTTCAATGTGGATACCTCTTTAGGATTGGAGAAAGTGATGTCAAGTCCAGGTGAGATTGCATAGATGAATTCTATTTCATGTTCTCGTGCAGCTGATATTAGAGTCATTAGCTGCTCTGGAAATGAAATTAAAATATTTCAGAAGGACTCAATTTTAAAAAATTCTGAGGCATCGTTTAGAATATATTATAAAGTGCAGGTACCTCTATCATAATTAGAAAAAGAACTGCTAGAATTTCTTGAAACTAACACAGCAAAGAACACCAAATTATTCGGAAGATTTTTCAGCAATTATGCCAAAAGGAATGCAACAACTGTCCTTGTATTCTCATTTTCCATGTTAAAGTTTTTATAAATATTTTAAAAATTTTATCTCAATGCTGTGAGACAAATATGGATACAGTCTGTTTCCACAGTACATACATCAACAGTTGTAGAATTATTACTCACTTTCTCCACACATACTAACTGTTTATTGCAGTAATATCACCCCATGTGACAGTGGTTCACACACTACTCATATGACTGAAGCTTGGGCACATGAAAAGGTGGGGTTTAACATCACTGTGCAGAAGCTGCTTTAAGAAACAAACATGCAGTTGAATCTTTCATGGAATTAATAAAGATAATTATTTTTAGCATATTTAACAATCTTAGCTATTATTGGATATTACCTTGCAGTATTCTTTAGATTATTTTTCTGCACTGATTCCAAGAGGCCTCCAAGAAGGATTATTTAATTTCAAGAGAGTAGAACTTTTCCCCTTACCCAAAGTAAACTATAATCCCTTCAGTCTAATAAAGCATCATAAATCCCATAAACGCCAGAGGTGGATAAAACAACTCACACTAGTGTGAGTAGATCTTTTATGTTCTGACTAACTGGTCAAGAGCTGTTTTTCTAATAGGTACTCTATTCACTGAGACAAGGACTTAATCACATAAAAGGACACGCTATATGCTCATCAATGTTTTTTTCCTTTTCTAAATCCAGTAACTTCTACTTCAAAAAACATTCAAAAGACATTCAAGAGCCAGAGGAGTACGTCTAAGCAACCTTTCCCATGACAAAAAAAAAAATCTTTTAAGACAAAGCCTTAAAATCAGTTTCAGAAATCATCTACAGTTATAGTTAAAAGAAGTAAACCCATGCTTGTTCCAAAGCTCCAATAAACACACCTGCAGGATATTTAAAAGAGGTTTTCAGTCACCTTTGGGAATGGCTACTGTGATTAAACACACACAAGTATACACAGCAAGAACCAGTTCATCCAAAAATCTACTTACAGAAAACACAGAGGAGAAATAAAGGCAATTACCTGCTTCCTCCACAGAGTACATTTCTCGCCAAAACATCCTGTGCTTGTAGTCATCCTTTGGAGCATACAGGTATGTATTCAGTCCCCACTTCTGAAGCCTAAAAAGACAGGAAAAAAGCCTTCAAATAGCCTACAAATTCAGGAATTCTTTGTTTTACTCCATGTTATTCTTTTACTTGATATAATTTTTCTTCTTCATTGAACATTGTGCTATACTATTAAGCCACAATAACTTTAAGCACAAATTATATTGGACAAATTTGGTATACACAAGATAAAAAGGTGAATACAAATCCCAAGAACACAGATACCAGGCAGAAAGTTGCTCTAGGTTAGAACAATAATTCTTTCCAGACTTAAGTGGAAGTTTATGATTACATTCCAACGGAATGTGCTGCAGTAAGAGGAAACATGACTTGCCTTCTAAAAAGTTCTTTCCTCTGCTCCATCACCCAAGGTCTTCCATAAAATCCTATGAACAACAAAATTAGAATTATCCAGTTAGATTATGTCTGTTTCATGAAACTTTGTATTACAACCCACCATTCTCTTCCTCTTTTGTTACATTTGTCAAAAAGCTTCCCAAAGCAGAAAAGGGAAAAAAATAGTTAGCATGAAGAAAGTGTAATAACCTAAAACTATCTAAATTTAAAATGCAATTATAATTTGTTTTATTTCTTATGATCTAAGGTCTTATAATTTTGGCCACTGAAGCAATTAATTTTCAGAATACAAACTATTTGCCTGAGTATATGCCCTTGAGAAGTCAAGTCAGCATTTTTATAGCAGTGCACTGAACAGTTATAACCTAATTAAACTACCACTCCAGACACCTACAAAATAGATTTGATTTTAAGGTGAACACTGAAGACACTTGAAAGTATTTACCAGCTCAAAAATGCTTAACTGGTGGTACAGACTAGGACTTATATACACAGAATATATAAATACATACGGCAAAAGATGTGTAATTTAAAAAAATGTGCAAGTGAGTCAACAAAATGCTTATGATTTAATTTCTTTTATTCTGTTTATTAGGCTCTTTGTCAAAAATAAGTTGCAAACTGATATCCTACTTTATCATTTCCACATTTTACAAGCTAATACTATGTCTGTGAATAATCATATTTAAAAGCATCTGCCCAAGTAATTTTAGAGTGTATTGAAAGTCATACAATTCCACAGGAATTGCAACTGCTTCTGGCTTTAAATCTAATCTTTCCATTCTAGAAACAATACTTTAAAAAAGCACTCTCAACGCCCTCTTAGTCAAGCCAACTCACTTAGACCTATGTGCAAACAGTTCAACCACAAGTGGGCACTTCAAAACAAAGCTTCAGCTTGCAGTCCATGCAAAGACCAGAGACTAAAATAACATGAAATTTAATAAGCTCTTATTCTCAAACGGCACGGCCACTCAGTGATGAATGATACCACTAATACACAAAGCTCACGCGTCCCCGCAGACACCAGTTCAAAAGGCAAACAGGATCTTCATTCCCAAAGCTGTTCAACCTTGTAAATCTGTAAATATTCAGTCTCATTGAGGTCACAACCACCCTTCTACCTTCCAAAACTCCAAACTGATGCAACTGAAGACATTTTTAATATACTGTATTTCAGTTACATGTTAAGTGTACAATGCTCTTTTAAGAAGCTCAAAGCAAGAGGCTCAAGTTGTAAGAATTATTCTCTCTAAGAGTGATCTCAAACTGCCTGGCACCACAACGTGGCAAAACTGAGCAACTACTTCTCCTCACAACTGCCCAGTGTAACAGGGAACAACAACAGAGAGCCGAGAGGCCTGAAAACCTCCCAGTTTACTTCACCCAGAAGAAATTTCTTATTTTCACTATAGTTTCCTAACTCTGACTGATATTGCCCCGAGGAAGCTCAGGAGCTTACAGAAGAAGTAAAATCCTGTGAAACCTAAAGAATATCACCTATGTCTCATAACTTGTTCACGACACTTTTGTTTTAGTTACGATACTACTGTTTCAGAACAAGCCTAAAGCAGAGCACAGCCCGCTATATATAAAAAAAGAATCAGTTATCAAAAACTAATTAAATAAGGCTGAACAGAAATGGCTAATCTGTAGCAATACTCTTCCATCTGTCACCACATTTCTTAGGTTACTACTGTCACCAGCTAATTACAATTCTTGGATCTGTCTAACTAAAAAAAAATCGACCTAGTTTTGTATTACTCCCTCAGGACTGTGTCAGGTTAATACAAAGTCAACAGATTATGCCAAAATACCTCATCTCATTACCATGCTCTCCATCACTTAAAGTCAGGACATCCTAGAGGCAGTGCACCAAAGCTTTGCATTCAGCAATCTTTTAGACTTTTTTACTGTGCAAAACAGTGAATTGTGTAAGTGGCATAGGCTCTTCACACTCTTAGAGTGCACATCCAGTATTTGGCCAACTGCACTCTGTCTTTTCTACCAAAGATCCAAATGCTCCATCTCAGCACTCTAATCTCACTACACCTTACTCTGTGTTAACCACTACGCTATATTTAAGTATTCATCTACACTCCTCAAGTTAACTCCTGTTTTTCTCTTAACCTTATAATTCCCTTGAGTCACTAACGAGACAGATATTTTCACTCACTGCTGTTTACCTCGTTCACCACAAGTTTGTTTTTCTGTTGGTGGTGAGTTTTTGTTTGCCTTTTTTTTTAACACTCTCCTGTTCCTTTTTCCCCGTACATGTATTATTGTTAGACTGGTAACTCCTAACCAGTGTTTGACGGCTTCATCGGGCAGAGGCCATTTTCTTGCTTTGTTTTGTGCACAGTACACTCAGGAACACCTGCAACAAAATATATGCTGAGGCAACCAACAATGTAACTAATGTGACAAGTAAATTATTATGGTATTCTCAGTGGTTCCGATAAAAACCTGGATGAACAAGTGATGTTCCAGGTGTATCAGCAGGAACATGAGAAAACATGCTGTTACAATCTATGTTTCTCTTCACATGTTCTATGTTGTGTCTCCAAAGCCTTCACGGAATTAAGTCTATTAGCAAAAGAATTGCATTTTTCTTCACCTTGACTGCATTTAAGCCCTACCAATTCATCTCTCACAGTTATTTACAGAAGCAGAATGATTTTTTTAAAGATACGAACAGAAAACAGTCTGCAAAGCAATGCAGATACTGACTATGATAAACTGCCTACTCCCCTCTCCATTTCATCTGCAATAATTTTGTTTTCCTACTGGAAAATCATTATTGGTACAGAAGTAATAAGAGATCACGGGAAGTAAACAATTTAAAACCAACTATTATGCTGGGAAAAAACGATTTTTCCTGCTGACTTTCAACCACCTATCTTAACTGACCTGCCAGAAATGTATTACTGAGAACTGCAAGAAGTCCCTTTATTCTATCCCCATCAAGAACAATTTAAACCTTTTAATGGTGCAACTATGCTAAAAGGCAGAGGATTGTTCTACAGTTAAAATTATAAGCTAAAACATTGTAGAGAACAAGGTGCATTTACTATTAATTACTGAGCGGAAGTCCACGGAATCGCCTATTCCCAACTCAGGACTAAACGTGAGCCTCTGGAGCGCAGCAGAGCACGTACAGCCGGGATAATCGCGCCGCAGCTCTGCTCTCTGCCACTTCGCCCTTTAGACACGTAGGAGCAGGCGAGCCCAGCCCTGCCCCAGCCTCTCTGAGCAATCCGGGCGCGCAGGGTGCCCGGCCTGCGCTCGCCCCGCCGCACGGCCGCCATCGAGGGGCGCTCCCCGCTCCAGCACAAACCCCGGGGGCAGAAGCCCCGCCCGGGAGCCGCGGCTCCTCCCCAGCCTGGCGGAGTCCCGGCCAAGAACCGCACGCCACCTCCCCGCCGAGCGGCTGCTCCGGGCGGGGGAGGAGACGGCAAAGCAAAGCCAGCTGGGACCAGCCCACCGCCGGTCTCCCGCGGATACGGAACTCCCCGTTCTCCCGCACTCCCTGTCTCCCAGGGGACAGCCCCTCTGAAAGCTCTCACCTTCCACGACTCCGCAGAGGAAGCGGCGGGAGCCCAGCGCGGTCTCCGTCTCGGTGTCGGTCTCCTCGCCCCCCGGGACCGGCCCTGCCGTGGCGCCCGGCGGCTCTAGGGGGGCTCCGGGCACCCCGGCCGGGTTGGGACTGCCCTGGGGCTCCTCCAGCGCCGCCTGCCCCT
>VWZP01001962.1:2154276-2331194 GCA_013396995.1 Dicaeum eximium
GGGCGGGGGAGGGCGCGCACCGCGCGTGCTCGGCGGGGCCGGTGGCGGGAGGGGCGAAGCCGCGGCGGCCTCGGGGCGCTTGCGCGGAGAGGCAGAGCGCGCCCGGAGCGCACGCGCGAGGGGCCGCGGGGACCGAGGGGAGGCGGCAGCGGGGCAGCGCGCACGCGCCGTGGGGTTTGTGTAGGGAAGCGGCGCCGAGGGGGAAGGGGGGGGGCAATGAAGTGTTTACCTGGGCTCTGCGCGTGCGCCTCGCGGCGCAGCGCCCCGGCGGGAGCGCGCCTGCGCGGGAGCGGGAGGCGCGCGCGCTCCCCTGAGGCGTGACCTACTTGTGGCGCTGGCCCGGCGGGAGCAGCTCTGGCCCGCCCGGCACGGCACGGCACGGCACGGCCCGCGACACCCTGGGGGCGATTCCGTGCCTGGCAGAGGCCGCGAGAATGCTGAAGGGCGGGACGCAAAGCTGAGATGGTCCCAGTAGGTACCACGAGGGGACCCAGGGCTGAGATGAGCTCTCTTATGGCTGTGGAGAGAGGCCGGCAAGGTGATCCTGCCAGCCTTGCCAGCACTGGGGAGACTGCAGCAGGGACCAGCCAGCAAGACACAAGTTAACAAAGAGCTGCCGAAAGCCCCAGCTCGCGAGGAAGGGCTGGAGGACCCTGCAGACATCAGGGCAGACTCATCACGTTTCACTCACGTTCCCACTTATGACACTGATGACAATTCGGGCATGACAAGAAACTGAAGACGGCTGCGTTTTCGGCACCGTCAATACCCGTGCTCGGGAAGCTGCAGCAGAGCCCCGGGCCAAGGGACATATCTAGTTACCACCATCATCAGGCCAAGGCTTTCAAAGAGCAAAAATAGAAATTGCACAGATACCCTAAATAGGAACCAGCTAAATTGTATTGATACACGAGCAGACTTTACAGAAGGGTTAGAGAGGAGAAGTGCACAGCATCTGGGTAGAGAACATGCAGGACTTTCACACACACCTCCAGAGCTTGGTGGTGACTACAGGGTCACAAAAGACCCTGAAGGGGTGCTCCTATCTCTGATCATGGCAAAATAATCCTACAGTAATAGTTCTCCCAGTGTTGGAATTTCATCCTTTTATAAAATGCTTGTGTTTCTAGGCAGTATTCAGGATGATGGAGTGAATCACTGCCCCAGGCTGCACCAGCTGCCTCATCCAGTTGCTCAGCTGCTTTACCACATAGCTACTATTAATTTTTCCTTTGAAAGCTGGGAAAAACTTGTCTGGAAACAACACAAGGCTGCCCTTTTCCAAGGATACATCAGCTCTTATCTCTTTTCTCATCACAGACTAAATGACTTGGCTGTCCACCGTTAAATGCCACCTCCTACTAACAAGGTGGCTTACCCTGGCTCCAAGCCCTGGCTCCCACAGCAGCTTCTCCTAGCAAGCCGAAGGCACACCTAAAGGATCCAGGCCTCTCTGCCCTCAGGGCCTGTTTGGGGGAGAGCTAAACATTGTTTTTGACTCCCAGAAATGCTTCCTCCCCTCCCCCCCTTCACTCCAAAAGCTACACTCCCTGCACAAACCTTTTCCCATTTGGTGTGAAAAGGCTACGGCAGCATTCCACAGCGCTGTTTTTCCCACTATCACCTCAGCCTCTTTCCTGCCCTTCCCCCTGGGGACAAGGACCCAAGGGATCCCATCAGTGGCTCACAGCATCTCTGTGCCGCAAGAAGGCACATCAAGCCCTTGGATGTCATTGCCCAAAATAGCAACCAGCCAAACGGAGCTCAGGGGATAGGATATACCGGGGAAAGTGGGTTAGAGGGGAAAACGTGCACAGGCCCATTCATACTGCCATACACAGCCCTGGGTGATGGCCAGCAGCCCAAAAAGGTCCCTGGAGAGTCAGAGGCTTTGGAAAGATCAGACTTGCTGCTTACCCAGTGCCACAATGGTAATTCCCACAGCTAGAGCCCATCCTTTTAAGATGTTTGGTCTTCAGGCATCTCTTTGCATTGAGCTTTCAGTTCCTGGACCACAGACTGTAGAATGCTGGACCATGTTGCTGTCCCACATCAGGTCCATTGCTCTCTTGTTCTGCTACTTTCTTACTTACATGACTATTTACTTGATTTTTCCCACTTTTCAATGCTGCACTTCTCCAACAACCAGTGACTGCCATAAAAAAACCCCCTTTCCAGTCCATACCTACCTCCTCAAGGTGGCAGGTGACCATGTTCCTGTTAGCTCAGCCTTAAATGCTACATTCTAACAAGGGTCACCTGGTCCCAAGCTTGGGTTCACCCAGCAGTATCTGTGACAAGCTGAAAACATACTTGGCAGCCTGACTCCTGAAATGTGACACCCTTGATGTAAGAGCTTTTTAACCTTAACACCTACAGCCTGTTAGCAGGGGAGAGTCTGTATTTACAGGACCACCAAGAGCATGGCTAAGCTCAGTGTGCACCGTGTCCCCCATGCAACCTCCCAGAGCACCCATGCAGAGCACCCTGCAACCACAGCACCCCAAAAAGGATACCAACCTCTGCAGAGACCTCTTGTTTTTCCTGCCCTCCCATCCCAGGCAGCTGACAGATGCAAAGACACAACAGTAGTGTGCATAGCGATTGTGGTTAGATTTTATTGGTTTTTTGTTGGTTTTTTGTTTTGTTTTTAACTCATATAATTGTTATAATACAAAATATACAGACAGGAGATGCCAAGCGGGTTGTGGGTCACCATGCCCCAGGGCAGGGGGTCACACCATGCGACCTACAGCGTGAGGGGGGAGGCGGCAGGTGCTCCACATGGCAGCGAAAGTGGGTACCCCAGAGAGCTGGGAGGAGGGAGAACAGGGACAAAGAGATGGAGGGGTGAGGCCCTCCCACCCTTAGGAGAATGCAAGTGGGAGCTCAACCCCACAGCAAACCTGGGAACAGGCCTGTGAGATGAACAGTGAATGAACCTAAAAAACACATCATGTCTGCGAGATAAATAATGTGTGAATGAGCCTAAAAAACGTGGTATCTGCAAGGGCTGGGACGGGGACAGGCCCCCTGAGAAGCAGCCCTATAGCTTTGGCTCAGGCCCAGGCCCCCAGGGGTTAAATTCTAACATCTCCAGCCCCAGGGGGCTCAGCCTGGGTCTGGCCCAGCATGGGTGCTGATCCCAGACATTGCAGCTCAGGCCAGCCCAAACCACCCCGGCCAAGGATACAGAGAGTGGGACCACAGTCGGGGCTGCCAGGGCTGGGTACATTCCCAGTGCCTGTGAGGGGCTTCTGGAGCTGGCATGGGATCATTAGCCCATGGGCATCGCTCTCACAGCTAAGACTTGGAGTGGTATGTGAGCAGGACAGGCCTGTCTGCACCACCATCTCCAAGGAGCTGGTGGTGACAAAACCACCCAGAGTCCCCATCCCCAAGGTCCCCAGGCAGACTCTCACACGGCCATGCTGGGAAAAGGAGAAGAATCCCCTGCCCCAAGGTGACCCTCCAGCCTGCCAGCAGCATGGCAGTGACTCCTGTCTAACCCCAGCCTCGACTTTCTCCTTCAGGAGGTCCCAGCTCGGCCATGTCACCAGCACAGGGCTATGCCTGTGGGGACACCTCTCTGCCTCATTGCTCATTCCCCAGTCCCTGGGGCAGCAGGTGGGCTGGAATGGGCCTGGGCACAGGAGCAGGGCAAGGTCAGCAGCAAATGATGCCAGGAGCATGGCTGTGAGCCCTATGGGGCCAGAATGGCCACCAGAGACCAGCCCATCTCCCTCTTCCACACGTCCCCATATCCTGGCTGTCATGTCCTCAGGAAGAGTTGGAAAGGGTGTCTCTCCACTGTAGCCTCAAACTGCACCCCTGGGGTCCCCCTGTGCCAGCACCCCAAACCTAAGGGACAGGGGCTGAGGTTGCAGCTCTCTCAGCCCTGCATCATCCATCCTGGGGGACAAGTGCCACAAGAAGTCACCTCAGGGTCCCTTTAGCCTCCCTTCTGCCCCTGTCAGGAAGAGCCTCGTAGATCTAACCCGGATCCCTGGGATCAGGGGATGCTCCCCATAGCTCATGCAGCAATGAACCCCAAGGGCTCATGTGGCTGCCTTCTCCAGGCAGGGCCCCTCTGCCCACCACTGGCCCAGGACAGGCAGGGTGGCCGGTGGCTCACAGTGGACACACCGGACATGATTGCCACAGCAGGGCACAGCCAGGGCAGGGGAGGAAGCCAAGGCACTGGCTGTGCCCATTGCAAGACTTTATTGGTTCCTAGACAGTGTTGCTGGATTTGGGCTGGAGCTGGGACTGGAGGCTCCTGGGACTGGGGAGGATCAGGGTAGGTGAGCTGTGGCTGCACAGGGTGGTGTGCATGGGGAAAATCTCTACTGCAGCCCAAGGATGCATCTTTTCCACCGGGATTGGGTGCAGGGTGGTCCATCCAAGTGAAATTCTCATCCTGTGCCAGCCATGCCCATGCTCCAACATCTGGGAGCACCTGCTTGGGATTCCCCAAGGAAAGCAGAGCTGGGCCAGGGGAAAGGGAAGATCTCGGTGCCGACTGCATCCCAGGGAAGGAAGGCCCCTTTCCATGGAGATGTCTGTGCAGCTGGAGGAGGGGAGTCTCAAAGGAAAAGTCAAGAGAGAGAAGGTGGTTCTGGGCCCAGTGTCAGGAGAGCTCATCCGGAGGCAGGTCCAGGAGCTAAATCACACTGTCGAAGAGCTGCATGGATCGCATGATGTTCTCATCCTGTCAGGAGCAGGTGGGAAGTTGGGCACAGAACAGCAATTTGGGCAGCTCCCCCAAACATGGTTTTACCCTCATGGCAACTCTGGCACATAGGACAAGAGCCCCAGGGATTAGAGGCAGTTTCCAAGCCCTACTGGGATCCATGGCTCTCCTCCTCTGTACAAGGATGCTGGCACAGGTACAATTCCCAAAGCAGAGCTCTAGCCTTGCCCCTGGGAGCCCTGGCCTCACTCCCTCTCTGCAATAAGGAAGCAGGAGGGGCAAAGGTCCCCAAGGAAGAGGGTGGTGACCTAGCTCAGAGAAGAGTTGTTGGTGACTTTACCTTCTGGCAGGACTCCAGGAACTCCTCGATTGTCACCACACCATCCTTATTCCGGTCCATTTTCTGCAGACAAGCACAGCACAGGGAGCATAGCAGGGACAGCCCCAGCCCTAGGGAGAACCTGGTACCCCTTGCCCAGGTCGCACAGGGGCTGGACACAGTGCACCCCTGGCCCCAGGCACACCCAAGCACCAACAGGACCAGCTTCATCCCCAGAGTGGGGTATTTTCTGCCGCACCCACTGCAGCTCTGTGCTGGAGCTCTGCTTCCCCAGGTGCTCGTGCTTCCTGAGGATGTACTCAGCTCACCTGGAAGAAGTTCTCCACGTGCTCCCGGGGTGCTTCCTCCCGCATGGCCGGGTAGGTATATTTGCCCATCATGTCGTAGATGGACTTCATGATGTCCAGCATTTCCTGATGGGAAAGGGAGCAGGGTTACAGTGTCAACATAGGGCTCTGCCTCCACCTGGTCCCCAACCTGCACCTTTTTCTTAATGCTCCTGAAGGACCTGTGGGGTGCTCAAATGTGTTTCTGCTGGCTCTGTGCACAGTGTGGGCCATGTGTGCACATGCATGTGGAATGGAGCCCCAAAGCTCCACACCACTCATCCACCCTCCATCCCAGAGTCACACCAGTGCCAGGGGACCAGGAGGGACATTTGCAAAGCTGAGCTCAGTTAAATATTGATCTCCTGAGATCTCCTCCAGAGCTCAGGCAATACCCCCAAGTTCTGCCCTTGTCCCTGCCAGGTGCAGACTTGAGCTGGCCCTGGGGACCAGTGTGGATCCCCCATCCCACCTCTTTGGTGATGCAGCCATCTTTGTTCAGGTCATAGAGGTTGAAGGCCCAGTTCAGGCGATCATCAATGGTGCCCCGCAGGATGGTGGACAGCCCAGACACAAAGTCCTGCAAGGATGGACAAGGCAGGCAAATGGGAGTCACAGCCACAAAGGTCCTCAGAGACACATGGTACTGCCCTGCTTGATTCCCCTGAAGAGAGGAACGCAGCTCCAAAGCTGATGTGCCCTGGGGCTGGGCTGACAAGGAGAAATGTTTGGTATCAAAAAGAATTGGGGGAGAAAAGATTGCTTGACCTCATACATTTCCCACACTACTCCCTTGGATCACAGCAACCAAGAGGACAATGTGCATCACGACCCGCTGTTCAGCCAAAGCCTGAACAAGACCCAGCTATGGCTGTGTCTGCCAGTGTGGGTCTCTATACAACCCTACCCAGAAAATACAGAAAGACCCTTTTTTTTGCTTTTCATTGGTTTTCTGTTGCTTCCGGGAATTTAATAAACTCCACTAGGCCTGCCAAGCTCTTCATCCATCTGCAACAACAACACTGCTGACTCCAGTCCATGGTCCCTGGAGGGATGTGCTCTCCTTGCCCCGCTGCACCACATCACCCCCTCCGTGGCCACAGCTCACCTCAAAGCTGACGGAGCCATCGTGGTCGGTGTCGAAGGCATTGAAGAGGAAGGTGGCATAGGTGCTGGAGTCTGCAGGGAGGCAGACAGCATGAGGGGGTGCTGTGTGACCCTCTGCCCTGCAGAGGCACCCATGTATATGGGGACAGGGACAGGGATGGGCACTCACCTCCTTGAGGGAAGAACTGTGAATAGATCTGCTTGAAGTTTTCTTCATTGACAATGCCACTTGGGCACTCCTGCCAGGGCAAGGTCACAGCGTCACTTCTGCACTGCAAAAAAGGGCTGAACCCCCTAAAAACCTGTGGCTCCCTTGCCTTGCCCTCCAGCCCTGTGCACCTAGTGGGGTGGCTAGAAAGGCTGCTTGGAGCATCTCCTTGATTTTTTGGGCTGCACCCCTCGCTGGAAGGGCTCTGAATCCCAGGCACCCAGGAAGGGAGCTCTCTGCACCCAAGGAAACTGAGCACAGGATCAGGTCTCCCTGCTGAGCTCCCTGGAGGTAAGATCAGGCTGTAGCCTTCTATAAACTTCAACCCCAAAAGCTTTCACACAAAAAGCACTACCCCGAGGTGGACATGGCAGCAGAGGTGGGGGCTATCAAAGCTGGTCAAGGAGTACTCACATTCTTGAAGCCTCGGTACAGGACCTGCAGCTCTTTGCGGGTGAACTTGGTCTGCTCCTGGAGCTGGTCCAGCCCCTCGGGGCGGTGGCAGACGGTGGAGAGCTCAAACTCATCCTCAACACTGTCTGCAAGGAACCCAGGGGAAGAGAGGGTGGCTGAGGCCAGCGCTGTCCTGCCCTATCTTGTCACGCCAGGGGGCAGAAGAGGCACCTTACACAGCACACGCTGTCCTCTCACACCTGCCCAGGCTGACACATTTTTGGGGTGTTCTGCTCAGCCAGAGCTGGGTCTATGCCAGAAGGGGACACTCATAGACACCCTGGCTACAGACCAGGGACTGACACTGGGCAACAATCCCCCTCCAGTACAGCCCAGGCTGGGCACAAAAGAGGTGTAAAAACCACCCCGTGGTGAAACCCTCCCTGCCTGCCCTTCTCCTCCCACCAGCACAGGCATCTGCCCTTTGGAGTTCAGACCCTTAATGTCCCGCAGCACCAGAGCTGCACATCCAGCAGGAGAGTTGCCCCTCAGAACCCTCAGCCCCAAATGCCCCCCCTCCCCAGCCTTTCCAGATTCTTTTCTACCCACTGTGGTCCCACCTTCCTTGATGGCTTCTCTCCACCATCAGCCAAGCTGCACAACCCCTGCCTGCAGCAACCAGCACCCCTGGACCCCACTCAGCCAAGAGGGGCACACAGCAGGTACTCCCTCTTCATGGGACAGTTCAGACCCTGCCCCTCCATACTCACCTTTTCCCAGGGGGGATTGGCTTGCACCGTGGAGCTGGGAGAGATCCTGACCAGGGGCTTGGACTCACCAAAGAACCAAGCACACCCAGTACAGGGGGTTAAGGGACTCTGCACTCACTCCCTGCTCAGCCTCTTCCATCACCCCGTCACACCTCCATCTCCAAACCAACCCTCAGCTTAGAGAAACAATCCCCACCCTTTAGACCAGTGCCGGGAGGGCCCTGCTGCCCTGAGCCAGCTCTCAAGCGGTTCTCGCCGCTGTGCAGCCCGTGGGAGCTGCTCCAGGGAGATGAAGAGGGAGAAAACCAGCCTGTGAGCAGGTAACGACAGAGGTGGGTGCAGAGCCCGTGGGATCGGACCCCTCCAGGGCAGGGCTGATCCTGACAGCCAGGGCAGGGGAGAGGTGGAGGCGTCCCCTTCCCGCAGGCAGGGCCAGGGCGGAGAGCAGGCAGCAGCACCGCCGGGGACAAACACACACAAAGGCAAGAAGAAGCACTTGCTTTCACTGAGCGAGGGGATGGATTTGGGCCGGCAGCAGGGCAGCAGTTTGAGGAATCGCTGCTTCAGCGCTTTTTTAGTTTGGACTGGCGGGTTGCCTGGAAGAAAGAAGGAGTCACCAAGCAGAAGAATTAACACAGCATCAGCCCCCGGTCCCGACGGGCAGCAGGGTTGGGCACCCGGCGCGGGGTGATCTGAGCGGAGGCAGCACATGCAGCGTGAGGCTGGAGGAGCAGGAAGGCAAAACCCAGCCCAGGCTCTGGTCGACCTTCCTGCTCAATCCCAGGACAAACCCAGCACTGGAGTATCCATCCTTGGGAAGGATGAGGACAACCCTGCTAGGCTAACCCACACCCAGCACCTCTGTACACCCCATCATACCAGGGTGCACTGGAGACTCCCAGGAGCCCAGAGAATCTGGAAGTGGCAGGATCAGACTCTGTCGTTTAGCCTTAAGTACGAATACCTGCTCCCTGGGGACCCTCTCCGAGGGGCTCTGGAGGGAGAAAGGTAGAATGAAACCCGAGAAACAGCCTGTGGCTGAGCCAGGGCATTGCATCCTCCCTAAGCTCGGGCTGGGTTTGACCCTGCTGGCACCCAAGGGCTGAAGGCAAAGCATGCACAGGACCCCCCATGCAGCCCAGACTGCAGCATGCACCCCCACCCCAGTGCAACACTGGCACCCGAGCCCAGAGACCTGCTTTGAGACAGCCAGAAGGGGAACGGGGCTCAGGGCTTTGCCTTGGCCAGGCTACAGGCCTGGGTGAGGGACTCCCCACACCAGCCTGGCCCATGGCCATTGCATCCAAGTCACCCTGCATTAATAGTAGGTCCCCACCCCTTGTTCCCCCATTTGGACCCCCATGGTTTCACTCAGCCCCATCTCTCCCAGCTGGTGTTGCCCCATGGCTGCAGACTCCCTCCCTCCCTCCCTTCCCACAGTGCCTCAAGCCAGCAAACTCAGCGCGGGACTAACGCTGCAGGGAGGGAAAGGAGGAAGAGGAGGGGACCAAGGCCATGCTGGGCTCCAGCCTCTGAGGGGAGGCAGACACCAGCATGGGGACAAATGGGAAAAAGGTGCAAAGTCCCTCTGAGGCTCTGGTTTGTCACTGTGTTTGCTCGAAGCATCCTGTACATCTGCAAGCAGCAGGTCACAATGCCTATGCATCCTGAGCCTTCGTTTTGGGGTTGTTTCTCTAGGGTTCTAGCAAATAATTGCCAGAGAAGCTCTTTCTCAGCCTTGTGGAGCTAAGTTGAGCCCCAGATGCCAGGAAAATGGTATTGCATGGTACCCAGCTCCAGGACAGGGACATGGGTCTGTATCCAGCAGCCACTTCTAGGCAGGTTGGCCCCAAAGTGCCCACAGGCAGGGACCCTCTGAGCTCACACCAAGGCAGCTCCATCATTCTGGGGTATGGAGAATAACTCCAGCAAGTCATGGATCCATCAGGACATCACACAAAGCCACTCAAAGAGGGCAAATTCTCCCCAGGGATGTGGCATGCCCAGCAGGGTGACAGCGAGGTGTAAATGTATAGGGATGAACAAACACATTCCTGGCATTTGTCAGGGGGTGTCAGGGGCAAGGATGAGGACCAGGATCTTGGAACTGGCAGAACAGCACAACTTGGCTCCTGTCTGCTCCAGGGTTTGCAGGCAGGTGAGGAAAGAGGACTCTTCTTTCCTAGAAGTGGGCATCAGTTGTAGGTAAACCATGATTTTTGTCCAGCTACCCTTCCAGGGCCTTAATTTGCAGAGAAAAAGGGAAATTGCACCTTTCAGCCTTCTGAGGATGTTCTGGGGCCAGGTCCCTCCAGCAGAGCTGAGCTGTGGGAACAGACCTGACAGGCAGAAGTATCCCCTTTGCTGAGAGGGAAGGGACAGGGTGGGCAGAGCAACACCCAATGCCAGGGTGATGGACCCGGGAGGGAGCAGGGCAGGAGGGAAACCACACAGCGAGAGAGATGCAACAGAGAGTAAACTGTGGTTGGACTCACAGGGACAGCAGGTATAGGCACGTGCAGTAGGTCAGGTCGGGTGCAAGTTACACTTTAGTTTGTTATAAAGAAGGAAAAAGAAAAAAATAAAGAACATGGGCGTTTTCTCAAGGAGGAAACCGAAGGGGGCCCGATTCCAGGGTCCCCAGGGCAGGGGAGGGAGCACATTCAGCACATGCAGTTCAACAAGGAGAGGGGTGACCAGGACTGGGGTTTTGCTGTCCTGGCTTTAGTGAACACAAAGGCTCTGCCAAGTAGGACATACCACCCTCTTTCTGTCCCCAGCATCCAAACCACAAGCAAGTCTGGGAGCTCCTCCTTGCTGGGAAACAGCTCTGCCCAAAGACAAGGAGCAGAGCCCAGCCATATGCTGCTACTCTGGACACAAGGGACATTGCAGCACAAAGCCCTGTCCCTGCCAGCAACAGCTCCTTTTCCAGACACCGCTCTGCTCTCCACCCTTCTGCAAGGGCCATCCAGCAGCTGGCACAGAATAAAAAGGGCTGGCAGTGTTTAATCTGCCGGTTAAGTGGCTTGTCACTTCCCATGCCTCACTCCGCAGCTCGGCAACTTCAAAACACACAAACACACACAAGCTGAGACTCCATCCTTGAGTGGCACCAGAAGGGGAAGGGATTTCCCATCCCCACCTCCACATACTGTTGAAATTAATCCCAAAGGCTGACTCCAAAGGGACCTGCAGTGGGTAGATCCCTGCCCCCAGCAATGATTGCCATCGGGATGGCCATGGACCACTTTGTATCGAGCCACCAGCAGCTGATGTGCCCTTGGAGGCTGGATCCAGCCAATGGCACCATGCTGAGGGTTACCCAGTGCTGGGCTGACACCCCCTTCCCATGGAGGACCCAAGCCTGGGCTGCACCATGGTCTCCCCAGAGGAAAAGCAGGAGACAGAGTCAGTCAGATGCATAACAGTGTCCCTGTCCTCCCATAGAGCCACAGCCACCAGTGCCCCTCCAATGACAGCTGGATGGGGAGACCACCCCACCCCTTCCATGGCACCCTCCTGCTAGAATACACCCTCAATAACAAACCAACAGGCAGTGGCAAAACTCCCCCATGACTCTCAGTAACCTGTCAATAAATGCATGATCATGATGTGCATCCCACGACAAGGACCCCCCGCAGTGTCCCCAGCTCCAGGGCACAGCACCGTTCCAGGAGGGGAGCAGAGCACCAGCAGCCCACGGGTCACGCAGCACTCACAGCCCCTGCTTGGCCCCGTGGGGCAACACTGGGTCACTTGGCAAGTCAGGAGGAGCTGCTGTGCCAAGGCTCATCTGAACCCAGCTGCCCCTAAAACCTGTGGCTGACAATCATCCCTGTGCAGGGCTCAGCCACTCAGGGGAGTACCCAGCCTCAGGCAGTGCCATCAACCACAGCTCTCTGGGTTCTGCAAGGATGGTCAGCAGGAGGAAGAGTGAGTCTCCCCAGCCACCCTGGGGAGGTCAGGATGCGTCCCACCAACAGCAGCTCTGCAAATCACCCTCATCAGTCAGCAATGCAGAGCCAAGTGTAGCAAAGGTGCCAGACAATCATCCATCAGAGGAATGAAATCACAGCTGGCATCTCCCAGGGCCAAAGAGTCCCTGTCCTGGGGGTGGGACAGAGCTGGGAGCAGCAAAGCCGACAAGTGAGCTGCAGTTCGTGGGACAGCAAAGGCTCAGGACCAGGATATTCCCCGGTGCCAGAGGGAGAAACAGCTGCACAACCCTTGTGCTGAGCAGTCCCCAGGGGGGTACTGGCCATGGGCCAGAATGAGCCACAGAGTCAAGTGGGGCTCACAGCACTGCTGTCCCCGCTCCCATCCCCAGCCTGTGACAGTGCTCCCATATAGCCTGGCTGTGCCCAAAGGAGATGCTGCAGAATAATAATATCTTCAGAGCACACCATGTACAAAATGTTATGAGCAGGGAGAGGACAGAATACACATCCCAAGAGAGGGTGGAGCTCAGGGGCTCCCCAAATGGAGCAGACAAAGCTGCAGGACTGGGACAGCCATAAGCCTCACCCTGCTGCAAAACACATACACAGGGACAAAAAGTGGATGTGCTTCAGCCACACCCCAGCCAGATTCCAGGCAGCTCAGGGACATCCTCCATCAGAAGGAGGTTGAAAGCACCTCCTGGGCACAGCACCCTCCTCTCCTCCCCTCCCTCTGCTCTACTACTGGTTGCTCCTCTGACCACTCCTAGCCACACACCTCCCATTCCAAAATTGGGCTACCCAAGGGGATGTGATCTGAGTCCCTTCATTTCACAGAATCCCCTGTGCCAGCAAGGAGACAGAGGGGATGGAGACAAACCAACCCCAAAACACATTCATGCAAAGTCTATTGGCAGCCCTTGTCTGAGCTGGGACTGTATGTGCCACCGTTGAGGAAGGCAGCCAAAGGAAACAAGGCATCAGCCCCATACAGCTCCCTGCACTCCCACCCCCACCAGGCACAACCGACAGGTCATGCATCCATTGCTCTGACATATTTTGCATCCTCTTCTTTGGCCACATCCAGCCCCATCCTCAGTACCCACTTGCCAATCCAGGAAGCTCAACACTCAGAGCATCCTCTTCCTTCCCCAACCCTGGCACAGCCCCACAGGGAGGGCAAAGGGGCTCCCACCTCTTTTCCCATGTTTCCCCATAGCCACCAATTCCTGTATCAGTGAGAAAGCTTTGCCCTGCATGGTGCTGCACCCCACATTTACGGCTCTTTTCTTGTAGCTCACACTTATTTCCCCAGCCCCAGTTACCTGCAGTCCTTTGCCCCATCATCTGCCAAAGCCCAGCCCTCTGCATCCCATTGCCCTGGGACTCCAATAGCCCAGACAGTCTGCATCCCCCAGCACCCCACACGTCACTGCATCCCAGTGCCTCAAGACCCAGAGATCCCCCACCCTAATGCTCCCAGACACCCAAATTTCTAGCATCCTGCACCCAACACCACACATTCCAATGTCCACAAATATTCCCCCCAATATCCTAACACTCTGAAACACCCACAGGCACCCCCACTTCCCCAGTTCCCTACACCCTAATGCTACCAGACACTCCCATGCCTCCCCCCACCCCCCAAAAAAAAAAAGCCCTAAACCACACTAACCCTTCAGAAACTCCCCTAAGCATCCTGCAGCCCTTGGGATAGGAGGAGCACTTCCATCACCATATCCCCATCTCCTTGTAACCCCATCCCCATCCCTGTCCCCATCCCACCTCCCCTGGTCAGGTCGATGATGCCCAGAGCATGGAGTATCTTGAGGCTGGAGCAGAGCAGCAGGATGATGCCCACCGTTTGCAGCCCCTGCAGGTCCCAGGGTGCCTCAGGAGCCGCCATCCCCCCACACGCAGCCCCCGCCGGCAGCTGCTGTGGCAGCAACAGACCCAGCAGCGCAGGAGAGGGGAGGGCAGGGGAGGAGAGACCCGCCTTGGCCCTCCCTCTTCCTTCCCTGGCACCCTCTGTGGTCCCTCGGGGCACCCAGGCTGCAGAGAAGGAGAGCCCACAAAACTGCCCAAGGGACTTGGGGGCCAGCTCTCCTGCAGGGCACCCCTGCACTACACAGCCTGGCACAGGAACCTGCAGAGGGGTGCAGAATGGGCACCAGTGGGTGCATGGGTGTGGAGGAGGCTCAGCCACACTGACTTCCACCCCAACGGCAGCTCATGGTGGCACTGGAGCTGAGCAGTCTGCAGGGACCTTTAAGTTCATCACATGATACTGGGATACTGCCGCCACCAGCCCGGGGACCAGCTCTGCCTAGGAAATCCCCTCTGCCCCATCACAAACCACCAAACCTTCCCCCCCAACAGTGTCCCCACCTTGCATGGCACAAGTTCCCTGCCTTGGAGCTCAGCCTTGTCCACTGATCACCTCCACAGACATCTTCAACTCTCATCTCCCTTTTCCTCTGCATCTCTGCACCAGCCAGTCAGTCACAGCCACAGCTGGGGGCTGCCACGTTTCTTGCTGTTGGAGAGGAATGTGCTCCACAGGGTGCAAATGTGCCCCACAGAGTGCTGCCTGGAAGGAGGGCAGCACGTCAGGGACAGCCAGGATGGGTGGTCCCCACAGCCCACCCAACATCCTGCTTTGAGGGCAGCAGGAGAGAGACTGCAGCCTGGCAACAGTGGTTATTAGAAAGGGGCTTTCAGACAGTTGTCTATGCATCCCTCACCTAAAAGCTGCTTCTGATGTGGTCACCTCCTGCCCCAGCAGTACAACAAGCCCCAGGGCAGGCACCCAAGGGGGATTGAGACATTTTTCTGTATCCCTGGGAGGGGATTCTGTAGCCAAGCGTGGACAGCACATCTGACATCCCCCTAACTGCACTCCAGGGACCATGGACTCCATACTCCCTAGAGCCCAGTCCAGGGCACTTCTATTCCCACCTGTGCCCAGTCCTGGGGTCTAATCCTGCCCCTCACAGGGGAGAGGTGAAGGAGATCCCATTGAGCTCCCCCAGCACCCTGCAGTCCAACACAGCCTTGTGCTAGGGAGTTACAGCCTCTCCCACCGGACTTGAAGGTTTCAACCTCTACCAACAGCACAGGACTACAAAGAAGGGCAGTCCTAATAGGGTCCTTTGCTCTCTACATTTCCTGCTTTTTCTCCAGCCTGTGATTTTCTCACCTCCCTGTGGCTGAGTGATCTCCTGCCCCTCCATCTGCTGGCTCAAAGCCCATCCTGGGACAGAGTTGGGGGTCCTGCTCCATGTCCAGCTGGGTCTCCTTGCTCCCCTCTCCAGGCACATCAGCAACACTAAGAGCAAATCAGGCCACAGGGATTGGGAAGCAAGCAATGTGAAAAGTGATTAACACAAGGCCGGAGGGAGAAGAGATTCAACAAGCTAATTAGGTCTGGCTGGGCTGAGCAGGACGTGTCACCACACAGCAGCACAGGGTGCACTACAGGTGCTGTGGACCTGGGGGAGCTCAGGGCTGCTGGGGGAGCCAACCCTGCCCAGCCCTAGAGCCAGCTGACAAACGTGGTAGCCCATGGAAAGGCAAGGGTTAAATCCACTGCAGTTGGAGGAATGTCTGGTGCAGCCCAGCCCAGGGAACCCCAAACTTCAACCTGGAGTGCCTGCAGCTATCCTAGGCTAGATTCCAATGCTCCAAGATGTATCCCCCTGCAGCAAGCTCACCTTGACCTCTGGGGTCTGTCAAACCCACCAGGCTGGATGACACCCTGAGGCCAGGGACCAAAGCATCACACCCAAAGGACCAGTCCCTCCTGCAGCCACGACACAGCACTCCTGCCAAAGAGGTTCCTGGAAAGCAGGAGGAGTCAGGGCTTGGCACAGGACTTTGCTCTCGCCAGCACCTTGGGGCTGCTTGCTTTCTCGCCTCTCCAGACTGACCCTCATCCTGAGCCAGCCATGAGGAGGTGTCCATACTGCTCACCACCACCACCCTCCTGCCTGGCACCTTCTGAGGTGCCGGTGGCACCCAGGCATGATGCTGCTCCCTTCTGTTTCTCCCCAGATTCCGGAAGGGTTTGGCACCCCCCCAGCCCTGCTTCTCTCTCCATATCCTGAGCTCTAGAGCAGCAGCAGCCCCCAGGGAAGGCAGAGGCCAGCACACCCCATGCTGGGGGCTCTCCAAGACACCCCCAATCCTGTCTGCCCCCCCAGCATGTACCCTGAACAGCCAAGGCAGGAACAGCCCTGGGCGGGCACCAATTATCCTGCCGACAGCAATCTGCCACTTCATTTAATATTAATCTGTGGCTGGGCTACGCGGGTGGCTCTCCCGCCTTTTCCTTCCCGCCATCCCTCCTCCCAGCCGGGACCGATTGCTCTGCGCTGAATTATTGATGCTGCACTTCAAGAGGCAAAATTGATAGCGTTTCTCTGCACCTGCCCCATCCTGAGCACTTGGCTAAAGCGAGGTCTCAGCAGAGGACTGAAAGCCTCCTGCATGGGTCTGCCAGAAGGTGTTCAGGGCTGGGGACAGGCATGATGGCACAGGGCAGAAGTGGGATGAAACAGTCCATCACTGATTATCCAGCTGGTGAACAACATAAGTTCCAGCATTGATCACCTTGAAGATCCTGGAGCACAGTGCAGTCACGGGGATGCTCCATTGCTGCTGCCAGACAGTGGCTGTGCCCGTGCCACCAAGGCTGTGGCAAGGTCCAAGGGGGTACAGTGCCAAGCAGACAGGAGAAGGGGTTGCAGACAGTCAGCACTTCTGTCCAAGCCCTCTTTCAGGGAAGTGCCAGCTCCAAATGAAGGATGGGGTCCTTGGGGCCTCATCCAGCTTAGTCTGGGAACCCAGTAAGCCTGGAATTCCCCCAGGATCTCATCGCAAGATGCTCCCACTGAACCCTTCTCCCAGGCTTAGAGGGGTTGGCCTGGTCTCCTCTGGAGCTGCTCTATTCCCAGCCCACCACTGTGGTGGCACGACACAACCAGCACAACCTGGGCAGAGAAGCAGCCGCAGGCAGGGGACCAGCAGGGATGGGGCAGGGAAGCACCGAAGGCCGGCAGCATCGATGGCTCCGGAGCAGGTGGCACAGCCCCGTGTCCATTAGCAGACCCAAGCCATTAGCGTTTGGTTTCAGGCTCTTTGCGGCCTCTGGGCTGTCACTGCTGATCGAGCCATGGCTTGTAAACAAGCCCTGGAGGGGACACAGTATTTTCCAGCCCCAGACACTGCCTTGGACCTTCCCTGGAGAGCAAAATCTTACCTGCTGCCCTCTCAAGTCAAGAGGGGCACCTATGCAACAGCACCTCACCCCCATCCCAAACCACTGCCATTCACACACAGGACTCCTTGTACAGTGCCCAGGGCACAGCTTAACCTCAGCCAATTTCTGCCCCTTAAGCAATATGTTTCCCTCTCCTCTGGGCACCTTCAGGCAATGGGAGCAATTGCTGGCAATCCAGGGCACCTGGATCCCATTCCCACCCTCACAGCTGGGGCGCATCTCCAGCCATGCCAGACAGAACTGCAGCTTCTCAGCATGGAAATGTGGGTGAAGGGGGACAGGCATGCCCCTCTTCCTTTTGGAGGGGTGACAGGTGACCAGGACAAGGCTGGACACAGGACACCCCATCTCCAGCATCCTGCTCTGGCCCACGCTAGGGAAAAGTCAGCTGCAGATGGACAAGGAGTGTGCCCCAGGAAACAGAGGAGCCACACAAGGCAAGGAGTGGCCCCTGCCTTGTCCTGAGCCCCTCAGCAGGGCTGCTGCAGGGACTGGGGGCTCTGTCTCCACTCTTCCCACCGCAGCTGGGAGCTGCAGAACAGCTGCAATCAACGGCACCGATTTTGGTCCAAAGCCTCGAGCAGCCACACGGGGAAGCAAAAGCACTGGGAAGGGGGGAAAGCAGGGTGGGGGGGACGCACCCCCAAATCACCAGCAGAACTGGGGAGGGGGAATCCACCCTGGGCACAGTCAGCACGCCCTCCCCCAGCACTCCCAAAGCAGGATGTCTGACAGGTCAGCTCCTGCCTCAGTTTCCCTCCTGATAGGATCCACCTAGGAGTGCTGCTGCTGCAACACAGGGACTTGGCAAGCAGTTAAATAGTAATGAACACATTCACCCACTTTCCTGTCCTGTGATCAGGTTCAGAGGATCAGAGGGAGAGATGCCCCTGATCTGTCCCCTCTCTCCCTCCCTCCCTCCCTATCCCCAGGCACAGCCAATCTGTAGGTGCAGCTTTGGGGTGCTGTCTGCTTCACTGCTTGTAGAGATGAGCATTCACCACTACAACCAGCCCGTGTGGGAGCCAGTGCTGGAGAAGCACAGCAGAGTTTCTCAGGGCACCAGTGGACCAAGGAAACTGTCTGTCTCCTCCTCACCCCATGCATGCCCTGATGCCAAGGGCCAGGCAGGCTGCAGCATCCCTCAGAGAGGTGTGTGAGGGCATGGGCAGGGGCTGGGCAGGGCTGGGAGGACCCTTCACACAACCATCACCCTGGGAGTCCAGGGAACACCCAGCCAAGCAGTCCCGACCTCCCTCCCACCATGCACAAAGCAGAGTCACCCGAGCAGATCCAGACTCTGCCAAGTGTGTCCTGTGCACAGCACCCATCCATAGCTGGACAGCTCCCTCTGTGTCCCCCCACCCTGCCCAAGGGCCACAGGAAGCCTCGGGGACAGCCAGGAGCAGGGAGCCAGGAGCAGGGAGCCCGGCGTGCACCCATCCTGCCTGAGCCTGCCTGCTCTGCGGACCGGTGCGGAGTCCAACTCCTCACGTGCAGGGTGAGGTGACCATGGTCTCTGGTAACACCTTGCTCCTGTGGAGGTGCTCGAAAACACCCTGGTGCCCACATACATGGTCACACACAGTCCCAGCCTACAGCATCCCAGCACACATCAAAGTCACCATCGTACAGCAGACACCTTGCCAGCACTGTCCCCTCCCTGCATCCCCAGCCACTGGGACAGGCAGGATACTCTGCTCCTTGCATCCTACACCCCTACAAGCAGCCAAGGGACACCAGGACTTTCTCATGGATGCAGCAGCCTTGGAGTATCCTTGGGGGCAGCTCTGGACACCCACCACATGCCCCTCATGTCCCCGGAGGTGACAGCACTGCCCACACCCACAGTTACCTTCCACGGTCACAGGCTCGAAGAGGCCAAATTGCTCCAGCACCTTGACGAAGAGGACCAAGACCACCAGCACTGCAATCATCTCAAGGCCTTCCAGGTTCATGGTGGGGGTGTCTCATGGCCCCTCACCCCCCAGCCTCCCCCACCACAATCCTTGAGCCCCCTCAGCCACCAGACCACACATCCCCAGGGACACCTGCCTGTGTCCCTGGCGGGGGTTTGGCTGTCCCCCCCTACTCAGGGGCACCTGCCACCAGCCATGGGTGAGCGAGGGGTCAGCACAGGGCTGTGGCAGGAGGCTCAGGGAGCCACGGCTGAGAGCCCAGGCAGAGCAGGGCCGTGCCTGTGAGTAAGAGTGGAGAGAGGCCAAGTGGAGGGAGGCGTGGGGGGTGGCGGGGATGGGGGGGTCAGAGGGGGAAAGGAGGCATGCCCTCCCATTCCAATGACACCACCTCCATCGATTTGCTTAATGCAGTTGCTAAGGAAACGGGCCACAGATATTAAAAGGCACTCAGTTCCCAGGGGGGGACACGGGGAGGGGCAGGACGCTGGGCACTGGCAAAACATCCAGGATGGGGATGACTCAGATTTGTCCCCTGTGCCCCAGACATGTGCCTGCCCCATGGGGACCAACTTGGCTGAACACCTCAACATCTCCCTCCTGGAGAGTGTCTGGGGCAACAATTCCATCCGCCCCATTTCTGAGCAGGCAGATGGGTCCACCTGTTTTGCTGGGAATACCAAGGGAAGATGCGGAGCTGGTCTGGGAGAACAGGCTGGGAGCAGAGGCTGTGATGCAGGATTCCCAAAACGCTGCCAGACCCCCAAATGGTGCAGCAGTAGCAGGAGAGGAGGAGATGCAGGGGCTGGGGACCCAGCCAAGGTCACACAGAAGCTGGAAACAGAGGGTGAACCTGTGCATCTGCGTGCCTCAAGCACGCATAGCCAACGGGGCTAAATTTAGCTCCCCTGCTCCTTTTTAACAGCATTCCAACCCCTGCCTGGCTGTCTGATCACAAGCCACAGGGATCACCGGGGATCTGGGTACCTATGGTCACTGCCTATCACCAGGGCTCAGGACCCCTTTGGGGGAAGCTCCCCTATCTCTTGCCCCACGGATGCCACCAGCACTGCCCATCTCCAGGCAGACAATTCCCATATGGCACATGATGCAAGACCAGCCCTAACCCCAGCACTAGTGTGGTAAGCAGGGAGCAGGGCTGCCCCCGTGCCACTGCTGCCTCCCACCCTTCCCAGCTCACCCCAGGAGCAAGGCCAGCTGCCACAGCTACAGGTGGGGTCCCCGTATCCAGGCTATGGCGCAGATCCCCAGCAAGAGCTCCCAGCAGGGCTGTCTCACACCAGTCTCCCAGGAACCCCCATCTCCAGCCCAGTGAGCTGCAGGTTTGTCCCCTGGCAGGGATGGGGAGGGCTGGTGTCTCAGACCCAGGCCGTGGTGTAGCCTAGCTATGTAGTGGCTCCATGCCATCAGGCTCAGCATCTCCTGCCCACCTGGGGCACTCTCCCAAGGTTGTTCTAACACCAGCAGAAGATGCCAGAGATGCATCAGAGGTGCCTGGGGAAAGAGCTGAAAGTCTTCCCTGGGGAAACATTCCTCAAGCTGGAAATTTTCAGACCTGGCATTTCCTTTTCTTGGAAAGAGCTGAGTTTCCAGGCACTGAGCCTGGATTTCATGTGTTTGCCTCCCAGTTTTGCCCTCGAGTCAATCCCTCCGGCTGGGGTGGCACAAACTTGTTGCATTCTTACAGGAAGTTTCCCACTGATGTCAACTGCGTTTTTAAAGCCACTCTTCTTGCTGAGCCCCAGTTACAACCCATCCTCTCCTCAAGCCTCCAGCTGCTTCCAGTGCCGATGCCTGTCCTGCAGGCCATGAGTCTATTTTTTAAATTGTTTTAGCCAGATGTAGAGGGAGAGGAGCCCTTCCTGATCCAGAGGGAGACCTCCAGCCTGATCCAGAGGGTTTAGGGCAGTTTCTCTGCAAAGAGAACTTGCTGAACCCACACGAATGGACTGTCATCGGCCCCTCATATGTCTCTGGCAGCACTGTGGGATGCTGGGGCTGAAGGGCACAGTGGCAGGTCAGTCACTGAGTGACAGCTTTCCCACCTGCCCTTGTGCCTCCCCTGGGCCAGCCATCCTCCCCAGCGGAGCAGTGATAATTCTCCCATTGCTGCTGTGTCATAATTACACATTTCCATGCTGGAGGCATTGAAAAAACACTCCATTGTTTGCTGCCAGCATGACACAGAATCCCACCAGGACCAGCACAGGCACCCGGCACTGGTCACATGTCCCAGTGCCACCCACTGTGCCCAGGTCCCAGCTGAGGGACATCACTCCCAGGGGTGTTCCTTGCCAGCCAGTCAGCATTTGGCCATGCTGTGGGAAGTGCCTCAAGGCTCTGGCTGAGCTGTGCAGAGAGAAGTCTCACAGATGGATGGAGCAATGCACACCCTGGGCAGGAGAGGCTCTGCACGTCCCCAGACACGTGATGCCGGTTTCACCCCTCCTGCCCTGCCCCTTGCCTTGGGGTCTCACCCTGCAAACCCCTGGCACTCACATCCCACTGCAGCGGGGCTTGGAGAGACCCTCCACTGGGCAAACTGGGACCCCCACCACATCCCAGAGCTTCCCAACACACCAGCTGAGGACCAAAGATGTGGGTCACACCCAGAGGGACCCAGAGCCCCCAAATGCCGATTGAGGTGCGAGCATGAGCTCTGGGCACCCTACAAGAGTGGGAGGCTCCAGAGAGTCCATCTGCAGTACCTAGGCACCGGCAGCATGGTGGACCCCGGAGTAGTGCTGGATACAACCCTGAGCCACAGCTCAGCCCCCGCGCTGCCACCGGCTGCTCTCACACACAGCGGAGCAGGACCACGGCCAGCAGGAACTAATGAAGAGACTGAGGAGATGGAGGTCTCCCAGAGAGGCAGAGAGGGAGTCTCCAATCCACCTCTCCCACACCAAGCATCTGGCTCACCTCACCGCTTGGTCTGTGGCCGGGTCACCCTGTCCCCCCACGTCCCCAGTCCCGTACCTTCAATGCCGCTGATGATTTTGAAGCAGCGGGTGGTGAACCAATAGGAGATGAGGAGGAGGATGGCAATCAGGGAGGCATAGAGCAGGCTGTCGTTGTGCAGGGATGTCCTCTCCATGGCTCCATGCCCTGTCCCCGCTCGCGGCCTCGCGCAGCCCCGCCGTGCTATGTGGGGCAGCCCTGTCCCCGCAGTCCCCCTGCCAGAGGAGCCGCCACCGCGGGCAGGGAGGCGGGGGCCGCACGGGCAGGCAGGCAGGTAATTGGGAGCGTTGTGTGAGAGCCAGGCTCCCAAACCAATTACCTTAATTGTGCTCAGATAGCACATGGCAAACAGTTAAAAATAACCCTCCTGGCCCGGGGGGAGAGTGGCACCATCAGCCACGAGAAGGAGGCAGGGGGCAGAGAACAGACGGGCTCATTACATATGTGGCTGTGTCTCAGTGCCATGGGGCCAGCAAGGCATCACCACAGCCCAAGGGCTGCTCTGAGTTCCCTGGTGATCTTGGGATCCTCAGGGCTCAGCTCCTTGCTGCCACACCACAGGTGAAGCTGGGAGCCCTGGAAAACGAGCTCCCTAGGGAACGATGCTGCCAGGATCTCTGCTGATGCCTGTGTCCATCCTTGCTCCGGGCACGAGGCCTTGAAGGAAGGTGTCTCTGCAGTTCTGCCATCCTGGAGAGCTGGGTCTGGCATCTTGTTCCCTGTGTCCCAGTACAGCACCTCCCCAGGGATGTCTGCAATCAGCACCTGTTTCTCTCAGCCTGAAGTCAGAGCTGACCAGCCTGGTTCCTGCTCTGTGATGCCAGGTGCATTTAGTGCCTCTGTGGGTTTGGGCACACGCACTCACAGATCCCAAACCTCGCTGGATTACCTGCACCCATGCCTGAGACACTTCTGGCCCCTGCACGGTGCTTGGCCCTATCTGCTGTCCCATGGGACATACAGCTGAGGAGGACACTGGACCCAAGTGTTTCATCCCAAACTCTCTTTGCATACAAGATGTCCCATCCCTACCCTGCACCCACAGCCAGGGGTTGTGATCCCCTGAGTGTGTGAGGAGTACAGCATTGCCCCAGCTGTGCCCCTTTCATTGAGCAGAATCCAAGCATCCAGATCCACCCCCCCTTCCTCCCTCCCTCCCTTCTCTCTCCCTCGAGACCAACGGCTCTGAGGATCCACAGGTGACACAGGACAGGATGGCAAAGTGGCCCTGGCATATGCCCCTGGCTCAGCACTGGGTAGAGCAGCAGGGCCTCTAACACTGCCCCAAGACCAGGCAGCCCAGGCTGGCACTGAGTCCATGCTGCCTGTCCCACTTTGGGCTGTGACACCAACAGCCATAAAGCATCCCCCACCCAGCAACCCCTGCCCTGGCTCTCCAGTGTTGCCACCAGCACAGCTCTGCCACACTGCTAAATTTAAACACCCCACCAGCCACCTGCTGGTGTATAAATAACCCCTGCAGTGGGGTTTCTTGCCCAAAAAGCAGCTCCATGCACACAGCATGCCGCAGGCATGCCACAAGTACACCCATCAGGTAGCTGGTGGCTTGGGGTCTCACCATCAGGTAGCTGGTGGCTGGTCCCTGTCTCCATCCTCCCAGCACTACCAGCAGCTGGGGATGGGGAATTGTCCCCCACTGCAGGATGGAGCAGATGGGATGGAGCGGGGCAATCATCCATCGTCAAAGGACCTGTGTCTTCAGGAGGGGACCATGCACCTTGACTGTGGCCAGGATCTGCCCTCCTTGAGAGCCACCCCTGTGGCTACCCCTGAAGTGCTCTTCAGCGAGTGCAGCAGGGTGTTAGGGCACCACCTCCACAAAACGTGCCATAGGAGCTGCTGGGCCACAATGAGGTGATGGTCGCTGGGCACAGCTGGGCAGCTGCTGCCCAGGTCTCTTGAGTGCTTCTGACCTGCCGGGGGGCCAGCCTGATGGATAGGAATTTCTCCTTTTTTTTTGGTTCTCGGGGCCATCATCCATTAGGGAGAGTTAAATTTAGGTTAAAGCTAATCCCTTATTACCTTGCTGCTAATCAGAGCGCGAGCAGATTATTAATAAGCACATTAAAATATTGGTGAAATGCTATTTTTGGGAGGTGAAGTCACAGTTTTAATCTGGTTAATTGATTGAGTCATTTCTCTTTGCCTTCTCTGGCGACCCGTCCTTGGCCAGCTCCCTAGGGCACCCAGCCAGGGGGCCCCTTGCCCCAGGCCCACCTGGCCAAGCACCCAGTGCCTTCTGCAGTGGGCTCCAGGGGACCTCCTTCACCTATGGAAGAAGGACAGGGGGTCATTGCCCCCCAAAAGGGAATGATGTGGTAGGATTACAGCCAGAGAGGGGTCAGCATCTTGGTGACCCAAGGACTGGAGCAGCAGCTAGGGAGGAGAGGAGCTGCAGAGGGGAGAAGGCTACGCAAGCCCCACATCCCACACCCAACTTAGAGCTGCCCAGCTTTGGGTGAAACCCCACTTTGGCTGGTCTCAGAGCTTGGGAGGACACCAAGAAGATGGTGAGGGTAGTCAGTGCCCCACAGCCAGCCATGCCCTCTGTGCCCACCCCAATCCCATGCATACCCAGCAGGGCTGTAGGGAAAGCCCTTGGAGCCCTGTGCAGCACCACACATGGTCACTGCAGAAACACAGTCCCAGGGGACACCTGCTACAGTCCCAATGCCACAGTACCCAGCTGTAAAGCCCAGGACACTGGGAGAAGGACTTGCAAGATATCCTTGCAGGTGACGGGGTTTGGGAGCATCCCAAGGTCCCATTCCCTCTTTGCTCCATCACCTGCAGCTCTGCCCCTCATGCCCTGAGCTGGACTCAGCTGACTCATCCTCTGCCCCTCCACTCCAGGCAAGTTGGCTGGTGCCCAATGGAGCCAACTAGCGGGGATGGACCTGGCACTGCCTGCGGCACACCCAGCCTCCGGAGCCCGGCATGCTGCTGGGCTTGGGGGAACTGTTCCCTGCTTTGACCGGGAGCCTCCATCCCTGGGCTTGGGTCCCCGTGGCAGGAAGGCAGCCTGCCAGCTGGGCATGGCTCACAGGTCAAATATTGCTGCCACATCCCAGCCTCCCAGGCTGTGCCAAGTGCTCCACGCTATTCCTGCATTTCTCTGGCCCCAATGAGACTGTGAAGACCCAGGGGTTTCCCCAGGCGAGGAGGGGACAAAACCTGGGAGGGGTTTTCCAGGCAGGCTGAGTCCTGACAAAAGCAGTGCAAGTCCCAGCCCTGCTCTGAGGCGTGACGCTGCCACGTTGGCCCAACAAGGCTTTCCCTGCACTCACGGCAAGGTGCATCCCTTCCCAGCACTGATGGGGCCCAGAGGGGCAGCCCAGTGGTCCTCAGCAGGGCAAGGCCGTGGGGATGCCAACTTTGTCTCTGCACAGGGATGCAGAGACGGGGGTGGGAGTAGGACACGCAGATTCCCAGCACACACAGGCACATGATGACTTCCCCAGGATATGCCCACTGGGTTTAGGAGGTGGTGCTGGGTTCCCACCCAGAAGATGGGGTTCTGGGCTAGCGGGGCAGTGCAGGGGCTGGCACAGGGGTGAGGGTCCTGCCATGGCAGTGACAGCAAACCAGGAGCACACAGCATGCAGCTCTGTCCCCAGGACCAAGCATCCCAGGACAAAAGCACCGGGAGACACAGGCACCAGGGTGTGTCCCTGCCCTGGCTCATGGGGCACACCCAGCGCTTCTTTGTCCAGCTAGATGGAGGGCATGGCTCCAGCCCCAGAGGAGTCAGATTCCTTGACATGTCAGGAACCATCAGACCAGCTGCAAGTTATTTGTACAGCAGTTCTTTCATGCTCCACTTTGCATCAGTGCCCTCCCCAAATAAAACATCCCCCTCAGCCCAGCTCCACAAGGGGTCTTCAGGGGCTTTTGTTGCCTCCTGGAACCATCTTCAGCTTTGCTCCACACGGAGCTCAGTGCAACCCCTCCACCAGGATTTCTAAACAGCATTTCTCCCCTCCCCAAATAACCCCACAGAGCTCACCAGACAGACATCCTCTCTCACAGAACAGAGACCCCGTGTCCCCCAGGGCGGTACTTACCTTGGGAGAGAGTCCCGGTGACGAACTGGTAGAAGAAGCGGATCACCCGGCCCAGCTGCCTCTTGCAGCGCTGCTGGCAGTGGCTCATGGCTCCAGCTCCCAGCGCTGGGGAGGGACCCAGCCGCACCCCCTCCCGGCCACCAAACAGCCCCCCAGCTCCTCCGAGCAGCGGGCGATGCCCGGGGAAGGACCGAACCTTTCAGCCCGGAGCGAGCCTGCGGGCATCGGCGCCCGGTCCCGGCCGGCGGCGCGGGCAGCGGCAGCGCCCGGCAGCGCGGCAGCCGCCGGCCCCGCTCCCGGCGGCGGGCAGCGGGAACTTTTGCGCGGGGACGCTGCGGTGCAGGTGGGCAGTGGGACAGAGAGTTCGGCGGCCGTGCCCCTCCCCGGGCTCGAGCTCACGAAAGCCGACCGCCGAGAGGGAGCGGGGTGTCCGGGTTCGCCCCCCGGGCCGTGCCCTCCCGCCGGCCCCCTCCGAGCCGCAAAGTTGCGGGGAGCGGCGGGGAGCAGCGTCAGGGTGGTGCGGGGTGCCGGGGAGGCTAGCGGTGCCAGCCAGCCCTCCGGCAGAAGAGGGTGGACGCCTCCCTGGCTGGCAGAGCCTCGGGTTGCCCCTGGCTCCCGATCCGCCCCTTGGCACCGGCTCGACCCGGCACTTCACGCCCCGGCTGGCCGGGAACCAGAGGCAGGTTGGTATGGCAACCCGCGGACTCCACAGGTCTCGCTGACCAATGAGGCACCGCTGCATCCCAGGGCCGCCTCTCTCCAAGAGCAGGCTAGGATGCTCCTTCCGGAGGGAAGCCGGCACCGACAGCATCCTGCATCCTTGGGCATGAGCCATCCACTCCCACAATCGAGTGCTGTGAGCATCCTGCATCCCTGGGCATCAGTCCTTCATCACTGCAAGTGTCCTGCATCTCCAAGCATCCACTTCTGCTGGCTCCACACATGTGAGGAGACAAGGATGGATGCAAGGATAGGAGGAAGAGGAGTCAGACTCTGAGACCACCCAGGAGGCTAAGAGCTGCTCACTCCAAAGCTCAGCCTGGCAGCAAGTTGCTAACTTTTACAGTATGTCAGAGCCAGAAGACAGACTGGAGTGTGTGGCAATGAGATTTCCCTGCTCCCAGAGCCAACCTGAGACAGTCTGTGCAGACTCAAAACAACATCCCTTCCCCTAGTACCATTTTCCCAGATGTATTCCATCTCTACAGTGCATTCACACCCCACAGCAGCAGGATTCTATCAGTTCTGAATCCATCCAGACTCTATAATCTCATAAATTTCATCTCTTATTAATAGGGAAGGAAGCGAACAAAAAGGGACCTGATGGAAATTACAGCTTCTGTTCCCTCAGGGATGGAAAAGAGGGTGGAGCCATGACACAACCAGGAACAGCCAGACAGTCCAGTCCCTACCAATACCCCAAGAAGGAGTCCAAAGGGAAGGAGCAAGAGCACAACCACTTCCCACCAACCCTGTACTAGGGTTGGCATAGGGGAACCTCTCCTCCTGCTCCCCAAAAGAAAGGCCATCCCCTCCAAACCAAGCCCCCTCTGTCTGCCCTCTGTCTTATACAGGTACTGGCCCTGCAGAACGGGGCCAGCTGCCCAACAGTGTCCCCACACCACAGCATGACAGAGTCCCAGGGTGAGGGGGACCTGCAGCAGGGGATGCTGCACTGGCCACTGCAGGGCTGAGCCAGGCTTGGAGAGATCCTAAACAAGGCACAACACACAGCACAGCAGGGACTTGCAACCCTTTAATAATACATCCACAAAGTCCCAGGCCACGGAGGGGCTGCAAGGGACATCAACTTCACAAGAGGAAGGGGCCAGTCCAGGGCAGCTGAGGCAGCCTGGGCAGGTCAGCAGACAGAGACACAGATGTAAAGACAATCTGTGAATGCAACACCTTGAGTGAACCTACCCCTGTGAACCACTTGCCCCCAGCTGAAAGTTCAGAGGTTGGGTAGCCAGGAGTGCCCAGTGCACTCCTGACACCTTTTGGGAACAGGTGTGGGGTTTAGGACCCTGATCCAGGTCTACAGTACCCGGGAGATCTGCTCCTGGTTCAACCCCACAACACAAACACACTGGGACAGTTTCCTGCAGTGATCAGGTCCCGTGAGCTGCGTGATACACGGCCAGATCCTGCAAATACACAGCGTCCCCAGTGCTACGGGGATCAGCCAGCACAAATCAGACCAAGGCAGCTGCAGCAGCCCAAAGGCCCGCGGGATACAGGACAGGCGACAGAACAGCCACAGGAGGGTGCCAGAGCCCACAGTACGTGACAGCAAAGAAAGTTTGCAGATCCATCCCAAACCCTACCATCCAGCGCCTTGACAGCCAGTTTCCATCTGGCACGGAAAGTTGCTCCATCCCACCACGCCGCAGGCAGGTGAGACATGCAAGTGCCATCTTGTTCACCCTTGTGAGACATGCAGTGCTCATCTGTTCACACCTCCTGTCCCTTCCAGATCAGCAGATGTTGGCCACCCTGCTCACTGACCCTGCTCCTCCCTGGAAAGCCGAGTAGGAATTCAGCACAAATCAAAAGCAAGCCACAAGGCAGGGCAGTTGAGCCCATCCTTAAACAACTTTTCTTGCTGAAGACCCCATCTGGGTCACATCCACCCTCGGGTGCCACTGCAGGGTGCATCCTGCCAGCTTCCTGCCCCACAACCCAGCCTGTGGTTCTGCCAGACTTGTTCTCTGCTTAAGGAGGCCGGTGGTCCCCCAGACCCTGCCCCAGCTGCAGCCCCAGGTGAGCTCCATTCCCCACAGTGTCTCACTGTTGGGCAAAGGACATCATCTCCCAAAAAGACAGAGTCAGCCTGCGTCCCCAGAGCTTTTGCTGGGCCCCCAAAGGGGACATGCCACTGCTGGAGCTGCAGCAATGGGAAGGAGGAAGGCTGGCTCCAGGCCGGCTCCAGCTCCAGCACAGGCTCCCCCCGTGTGCTTTGACCCTGGCAAAGAGAGATGCACCTGCACCTCCTAATGCCGAGCCTGCACTGGAGGCCAGCCTAGCTTAGGGGAGAAAGGGCAAATTCAGGGAGACTGAAGACCGACAGTGTCCTGCACTTCCCTGTCCCAGTCCCACGCCTGCCTGCTGACTGTACTGGGACACCTCCCGCTTCCAGGAGCCGGGACAGGCAGTGCAGGCCATGGGACGCGCCTGTGATGTCGTGGGTGGGGACACGGAGTGCCCACGCTCGGTGCCCCACGCTCGGTGCGGCCGCGGTGCCGCTGCCTGACGCTGAGAGGAGCCCCGGTACAGCGCGGCGGAGCGGCGGGAGGTGAGCCGGGGACACGGCTCGTTCAGACGGCAGTGGCAGCCGATGGCACACGGGGGACAGGAGAGGACACGTGTTGTTGTGTCGGAGCGTGGCCCTGCACGCGTGTGAGAGAATGAACGGGAGCCGTAAAGGCCGTGCGGCCACTACGGACACGCGGCCACCGCGGTCCGCTGGCAGTCCCTTGGAGGCTGAAGCGACAGTGACAACACCACCGAGAAGGGGACACGACACATCTGCCCACAGCAGAGCCATTGCTTCCTTTCCTACCCAGGCCCTCTCCTCCGGAGATGGCTTCCTGGCAGATCCATCCTTCCTAAGCCACCGACTGGTACCTGCCGAGGGAGTGAGGGAGCTGCCGGGGGAATTCACGCTGGTTCCTGGCCATGAAATATTCATTAGCACAGCCGCCAGGAGAAGGGAGAAAATAAAAGATAAACAGAAGGGGATGGGGAGAGAAGACATAATGCTTGCAGGCAGCTCAGCATGGCACTGAGAAGCCCATGGAGTGGCTGAATCAAGGTCTTTATACCAGTCATCACACCAGTATTGGGTCCCCTGGTGTCCATGCAAAGCCTGATTCACTGTAATGGATGTCGTGGGCACATAAACACGCCTAGAAAATGCAGGCAGGAAAGAACAGTCCTTGCAGGCACATCCAGCATGGGTAGGGATGTGCCTAACATCCAGCATGTCACATGGATGCCCTGTGACAGGCACATCACCAAGGGGCACCATGGTGGTCAGAGACTGTGCCTGTGCCAGCCCTGGATGGTGCCTGGGCTTCAAAGTATTTCAACTTTGGGCTACACCCCTCAGGGACAACACCAGAGAAGGGCCCCAGCCCAGGGCCACCTTGGCCAGGGCATCTGTGGGCTCTCTGGAGTCATCCTGTTGCTGGCAGAAAGCAGATGCCAACATTTCTCTCAGGGAGGAAGGACTGTCAGGATGAGAGGCATATTTCCAGTAATGAGGAAGGGCAATCAGGGTGGAAAGGGGGAAAATTTCCATTACTAAGGAAGGATAATCAGAGTGGGAAGGATGCAGGACATCCTGCAACTCTGTGCCAAGACTCAGCCCACTACTCAGGTCCATAGCAGATGAGCAAATGCTCTGTTCTCTCTCTAAATAATTCAAACTCACCCTTTTTTTTTGGGAGGGGAGATGGAGGGCATACACATCCCAGCAATGCCAGACCCACAATTGCTTGGCAGGGACAGAGCAGGTCCTGGCTGGAGGGAGAGCTCAGCAAGACTCACCCCAGAGCCAGGACACGATGAGGGAGAAGGAGGTGGGCATCCCAGCAGCAGGGTTACTTCAGGAGCCACGAGTTTTGGTTCCAGGTACACCACATCGGGGTGAGTGGCTCCGTGGGATCCCACATCTCTGCCACCAGCAGAGGAAGGCTCAGCCCAGCCAGACCTGCGTGCTGCCGCCTTGCTCCTGCCTCCTCCCAGCCCGGGGAAACCGCAGCCTCCGGGTCTGGGGGAAGTGCTGAAAACGTGATGCCAGAGAAAATAAATAAGGCAGCTAATGAGGTAATCTGCATAGCTATTAGCAGTCAGGATTTGCAGCGGGTCTGACATGGGATGTGCTGTCACAGCGAAGCGCAGCCCGAGGGCTCTGCTGCGCTTGCGGAGGGAAACACAGAGCACAGCCGTGCTGCACGGGCACTCCGCAGGCACCCACCGCGGGGAGGCGAGGGGGGCAGCAGCAAATCCCGCCAGGAGGTGGAGGAAGGCTCGGAGCAGGGCCCACGGCCTGGGAGGAGCTGTGTGCTCTAACCGGGAGCCCCTCCTGCCTTTGGCCGCACACCCGCGGCTTGGCCCTGGGATGTACAGATCGTGGGCCAGCACACAGCTCCCACCTCGCCAAGGCTCAGAGAGCATCCATGAGAGGACGAGCTTGTAAAGGCCAAGGAAAAGCTGCCAGCAGCCCAGGCTTCCTTGCAGGCAGCCCTACATTGCCACAGCCAGCTGGCTCCATGTGCTTTCCCATCCAGAGCTGGCCACAGCTCCCTGCACTCCTTACATCTGCTTGCTCTTTGTGAACCTGGCCTAAAACACATCCCAGAACAAGCACAAACCCTTTCCTACCCCAATCTTTGCTGCCAGCAAACCCACCTCACGCTGACTCCCAGCAGAAGGTGCAATTTTTGGGATGTAGGACTGTGCATGAAGCATAACGCCATCAAGAGCTCTGCATCATCACTGCACCCATCCTTAGCTGTTAGGTCAGGAGCCATCGAACCGCAGCAGGCAGGAGGGCTCTGGTCATCCTGGTGCATTCAGGAATGCAGGGACAACACACCTGCAACCTGTGACACTGCTGGGTGCCCAGCCTGCTGTGCCCAGCAAATTGTGACGGAGAGGAATGGCACGCAGGGCCACTCTCCCCGGGGCTGCCAGGACACGTCTGGCTTTGATCACAAACGTGCAATGACAGCTCAGCTCGTTCTCAGCCGGTGGATCTTGCTAAAAAATGCATGTGACGCGATCTGTCTGCTCGGGAAGGTGCTGCCAGGGAAAGAAGCCAGCCCAGCACTATTCATGGTCCTGCAGCACCCACCTGCCAGCAGCTGGCAGGCAGCAGGTGACGGGACACCGGCCTGGCTCTGGGTACCACACTAGGGATGAGCACAGGCCAAAGCATCCCTGCAATGCAGGGAAAGGATGGGGCACCCCCATTCTCTGATGGCAGAGACAAGAAGAAAGACGCAAGGGATGGGTGGTTGGACAAACAGATACAAACTCCACCACCAACCTGGGCGGTGCATGTCGGGCCAAGATGAAAGTCAGAGCCTCGCAGGGTCCGCCCTGGCGTGTCCATCACCCCCAGAGCCCCGTGATGTCACCCAGACATCCAGATTACACCGAGACACTGAATGCTCCCAAGCTGAATTTTTTTCATCAGTTCTGCTAAATATTTTAGGTATTTACACAGAAAAGCTCTCTGTGCTCAGCGGCATGTCGGCCCCCTTGGCATCACACAGGCAGCCACAGACACACCCCTGCCTGACAGGGTATGAATAATTCATTGTCCCATGAACAGGATAGAAGCAGCGAGTAGGAGAGGACAAAGTTGGGGGAACGGCTTCACCAGACCCCGCCCTGGCTCCTGGGGTGCACTCCGAGCGTCTCCATGTCCTGCAATATGAGGGCAGAGAACTGCACCAACAGCTGCAGGGAAACAGAAGCACAGGGAAGGGAGAAGAGCCAGGAGCTGAAGGCAGCCCTGGTTACAGGACTGACACATTGAGACAGCAGCTGTAAGCAAGGAGAACTGTAACCTGCCTGGACTATCTGCAGGCATTTCAGAGCTTGTTGTGTCTGAAAAGCACAGCAGTGTTGGGAGCTCCCAGGATATATCAGGCAGTGAGGCAGCACAGCACCCAGGAGCTCCAAAGAGCACGGTCCTCACAAGTGTGCACTGTGGGGGTGCACAGCTCACACTGGGGCACAACACAGACACAGCATCTCCTTATCCCAAACCGGCATCTTTTTGCCCCTCAGATACCCACCTTGCTCCATGTCTATGGCACCCCATGAAAATCGGCAGGGATTTCCATCCCCAGCCCTATTCTGGCACCCATTCCAATCATCACCACGGTCTCCTGAATTGGGAAGCTGGGAAAAATCTCAGCCTGGTCACAAGTGATGCCAGCCCTGCTCCCAGGTCTGCTCCAGGAGAGGACATGGTCTTCAGCATCTCTCCAGCCTTGCCATCCTCAGTAACCCACACCAAGCCACAGCGATGGTGGCAAATTAATGAGCTCTATGCAATCACACATAGGTTGGGCCCCAGTAAATTGGAGGTGGCACCAGGCTCATTTCCTTGCAATCAGCGCTCGCTTGGCCACCAACAGATCTGTCTCGGCAGGGTGACAGGAGGAAGCACAGTAGGAACAGGCTGGGACACGACCTCGGCTCCCACGTGTTCAGGCAGCTCAGGGCCGCCTGTGGGCCGGGGAGCGGGACACCCTCTGTCACCCTCTGTCACCCAGGCGGACGCTGCAGTGCTGAGTGACACGGGCTATTAGCACACCGCTTTTCCAGGGGCTCCTGCACACGCTGGCTGCACAGCTGGGAGAGGCAGATAAGACACCCAGAGGGGAAACATGCTTCAAATGGCAGGAATCTCCCCCAAAATGGACTTGGCTTGGAGGCACCGAGAGTGTTTGCTGCTATTAATAACTCCAGAGCAGTAATGAGGCACATGCCCTTGGCTCAGGGAGACACAGCAACAAGGCAGGGAGGGAGAGCAAAGTGGTGCTGGAGATGGGGCTGAGGTCCTGACCCATGGCTCCTCACCAAGCCCATGGAGTCCCCACACCACCAACACCCTGGCACTGGCCTGAAGCCCCTGGATAGGTGGCTGGGTGGACCTTGGGGCCCAGGGCAGGGCAGACACACAAGGTCAGTGCTGCCCTTCCAACAGCCCGCAGCCCACCTGTGCCCTTCTCCAGACTCAAGCCAAGGCACAGCACATCCCCAAGGCTGGGCTAATGGCCCCCCATGCCAGCACTGACCCTCTCTCCACTTGTATCCTGAGTGATGGCTCAGCCTTCCACCCTGCTGCTTTGTGCCCCATGGGGCAGCAGGGCCACCCACTCAGCGCCTCCAGGGCACCCACTCAGCCGACTGCCAGCCCGGGGGGGCCCTAGAGACTGCCTTTTTAAACTGACATTTTGGGGACAGGAAAGCTATTTTCAGTTGTTTCAGAGGCAGTTTCCATTGCAGTTTGTCTGCCTGCACTGGAGGGAGGGATGCTCTCCTTGGAGGTGCCATGGCCATGGCAGCTTTGGTGGGGCTGTGGTGCTCAGCACCAGCTCTGCACCCCTGGGACATCCTCATCCCCCCTCTGCCTCCCCAGTGCCTGGACCCACCGTGCTTGGGAGCACATGGGAAGATATCCCAGGGTTCCCACCTGGGCAGGAGGGTCAGGAGCTTCCCATCTGAGAGAGGGGCTGGTGGGAGGCACAGGGCAGAGCCCAGGGGTCTTGCTCCTGCCTAAGACCTTCTCAGCATCAGCAAGTTTTCTTCTACACACCTTAATGAGACAATCCCAAAAATTAGCACACAGACCTGAACAGCACCCCCCCTCCCTGGAGCCCCCAGGCACTCTTGATAGGAATAAATGTGCCTGGCAATTATGGAGGGGGAGTACAACCTTGCAGTGCAAGACCTGCTGAGAGATTCACAAATAAATATGTTAATAATCAAGTATCCATCCTGTGTCTGAGCTCACGGGAGGACTTTCAAGCCTAATTAGTGGAAGATTTGTACCACTGCTGCCAGGGCTCGAGGGACAATTTGCCGTGGTTCCCACGAAGTGAGAGGTTCTGCTATAATTAGGCAGCAGCATCCCGTCTGCCAGGATTACCTCCAAACCTCCCCCGCACTCCGGGCTGGGGGCAGGCGGGACCCAGGTAAGCCAAGATGAGAGATGGCCCCGGGCTTTGATCTGTGCAAATTGAGTCTGGAGCTGCAAATCCAGGGCAGGCTGGAGGAAGGCTGTGAAGATGGGCAGCACACCAAGAGGAGAGCTACCCTGAGCCTGCAGGTCAGCCCATGGTTCCACATCTGTACACAGCCCCTACATCAGCACGGAACTCATCTCCCCACAACATCGACCCCAGAGACCCAGAGTGCTCTAAAACTGCTCCATCTGCAGACTGACACAGGGGCAGTACCTGGAGGTGCACCACTGACAGTGCCCAAACTGGGACCAGCCTCCAGGGGAAGGTGCAAAGGCAGAGAGACAGCAGAGGGATGAGGGAAGGGATGGAGACTGAGCAGAGGGAGCCACGTCCGCATTGAGGGCCAACAGCACAACCAAGGATGCTCTGCTGAGCAGGGAGTGGGACCCATGTGTCTGGTCTCATGGGGGGATAGCCTGGCAGATACCCTGCCAGAGATCACTGACCTGGCAGCAGCTGCCAGGGACACTCATTAGCACCAACTAATTGCAGGCAGAGGTGGCTGGCCTGGCAGCAGGCACCCTGCCCACACTCCCTTCCCACCCTGGTAGAGGGCAAGGCTCCAAACTGAGGGGAGAATTATAGATGGCGTGTCAGTGGTCACATCCAGAGCACTTCCTCAGGGTTGGCCTGGAAATATCTGTGCCAGAGATCCTGTGCCCATGAACAACAAAGTCAGCACCTCATCCCTCCCAGAGCATGCAGGTACTCCATGTTCAGCCTTGTTGCCCAGGCCAGGGCACAGCCATCCCCATCCAGCTCTTCTGCCAGCCCCAGGAGACCTCCTCAGTGCCACTGGGGTGTTCATCCTAGCAAACAAGGGGTTACCAGCCCCTCACTTCCCTACAGTTTTTTAATTAAGCAGTGATAAAAGAGAAGATGTATTATCCAGAGAGTGACAGCAGGTTGTAATTACAGCAGGGCAGGCTGAGAAAACAAACAGTGCTGAGGGAGGCCCAGGATGGTGCGGGGCTGGGGGAACACCACAATCCCTTGGGACCCACGTCCCTGTCCCGGCAGGTCCAGGACAGAGGTGGGACTCTTGAGTCTGTGAGGGATGGAGGAGGAGAAAAGGCTCCTTTGCCTCCATGGGTGTGATCCCAAAGGAGCTTCTCCCTCCAGCTTCCACTGCACTGGGGTGGCCCAATCCCAGCCCCTCCCAGGGAATGCTGCTGGATGACCAGTCCCAAAGAACAGCAGGTTTTCAGTGAGTCACTCGGAAATATTAAACACCACCTCCTTCTTCCCCTTTCTGCTTCAGGGCAGCCCCCTGCCCCGAGGGCCTTGCTGCCCAGCTGAGCACTGAGCCCCAGCTGGGACATGGCACCCCAAAGGGGCTCTGCCTGCTCCTTCCCCCTACTCCCCCATGCCAGGCACGATGCCCTTCTGCTGGGTTACTCCAGGCTTGGGTTTGAACTTGTGCCTGGTGTCCCATGCAAAGCACAGACGGGTGGAACAGGGGCACGGCCACACTGCAAACAAGCAGCTCTGTCCCCATCCTGTCCCCACCCAGCCACCAGCAGCTCTCCCTGAGGAGGGGAAAAGCTTCACTCCCGTGTTCCCTGTTGGAGGGTACCATGAGTGCCATCACAGTGGCAGCTGGGACAGATCAGGGTGGCTCAGCCTTGAGGAGTGCACGGCATTTCCAGCCCATCCTGCACCATCAGACCCTGTGCAGCCCTCAGCCCCAGCCACATCGCTTCCCTTCGTTAAATCCTCCTGCCCTCAGCCCAATCCTCTTATGTTCTCCCTCTCCCATTACAGCATCTTTAAATTAATGCCTGACCAAGCGTGGGATAGAAGGAAATTAACCCTGGGGAGGGGGAGCAGGCTCCACAATGCCTCTTACCACCTAAAGCTCTGCTCCTTGCCCTTCTCCCACTCAATGTGCAGGGGAGACACTGGATCCACCACAACCACAGCGAGCAGCACTCAAGCACAGGCTCTCATCACCCACACCCCTCTGCTGGTGGGGTGGCAAGTGTCCCCTCCAGGCAGCCCTCTACTTGCGTGGCTGCAAGGTCCCCAGGAGAGACCGCCAGCTGTGCTTGGGATTACACCAAAAACGGCCAGCTGGGAACTCCCTGGGAGCAGCTCCAGAGCTGCCTGCACCCTTCCTGGGACACTTTGGGGTCCCCAGTTCTGGAGCAAGAAGTCAGGAGGGATTTGGATGCTGGTGGGAAGCCCCTGTGACACCCATACCTTGGGGAGCTCAGAGGAGCTGGAGTGGGCAGGAGGCAGGGATGTGGCCAGAAAAAGGGTGCCACATACACTCCCTGATCAGTGCAGGGGACACTTCTTGCCTGTGTCACTCTGGGGCAGTTGGAACACGTCCCTTTCAGAGGATCTGTGTGAGGGTGAGCAGACACCAAGGCCATGACAAACAGGTCCATCCCCCCAGGCTGGGATTCAGGCAAGACTTGATGGCTTTTGAAAAAAATGCCTCAGGGATCCAACCCCATTGCTGCCAGCATGGTGCAGCTGTGGGACCAGCAGGATCCCATCAAGCTGCCCTCTCCCAGGGCAGTGGTGGCCAGGGCCAGGAACTGCTTGCCAGAGCAGCGCTCCCGCTGATCCTCTCCGTTATGCAACAAATTATTCCACTCGCATTAATGACTTTGCGGCAAAGGGGGAAATGACATGAATGATTCCTGGTGCCTGGGAGTGACTCACTTTGCACGATGGAGGGGAAGCAAGCAGGGAGGGCGGGCTCCAGGGGAAATTTGTTTGGGTCTGCACCATCACCAGAGGGCTGGAGATGGGCTCAGAAGATCAACTGCTAGAAGCAGAGTGAAGGGGAAAGAAAGAGGTACTTAAGGGCAGATCCCACCACTCAGGAGAGGGCTGAGATGTCTCCATGAGATGCTGGGATCAGTGATAACCACAGGATATTACAACATCTGTTACTGTGCTGCCCAAGCCCCACACTCCTTTTCCCCTGCGCTGCGACCCCAGAACCTGCACCAGTATCTGTCCCTCCCTGCTCCAGGGCCAGATGAGACCTCAAGCAAGTGCAACCAGGGCTGGGGGTGCTGTATCCATCACTGAATCACCCAAATCCAGCATGCCCCTACGAGCCCAGCAGGATGGGCAGCTGCCCACCGTGGCCCTTGAGGCAGCAGGCGAGGGGTGGCAGGGACAAAAGGGACACGTCACATGGGCTCCACTACAGAGGCTGGCATCTGACCCAGTCCCTTCTCCCTCACCTCTGGAGACTTCACTAAATCACACCATTAAAAATTAATGCGTATTCCCTCCTGGAATAAATCAGAAGCTGTCAAGGGCCAATGCTGCCAGCCACCTCCTGGGGACACCAAAGACACGTGGAGACACACCGGGGAGTTCAACAACCACTGCCAAATAGCCCCAGGGGGGCCCTTGCAGTGACAGAGGGCCGGGTGGATTATTGCCTTTAAACCCATTCAGGGGCTTTCTGTAAGCAATGCAATTTTAAAAAATTCAATCTCGGAAGAAGCGATTAACCAAAGGGGCCAGGAGCAATGGCTCGCCTGTCCAATCTCGTTAGCGAGCAGGCCAGTTCCCATCTCACCCACCACAGCTGCATGGGCTGCAGGGACTGCTGGAAGCAGATGGATGGCTCTTCCCTGGCTCCTGACCTCGCTCCTGATGGGTGTCAGAGTTTTCTGGTGCCTCCCTGCAGCCCACAGGGCTGCACCTTCCCCATCTGGGTCAAGGAAATCCCTCTTCCCTGTGACTCTCATCCTGGCCAGACCTTCACCAATGATATTCCATCCCTAAAAAGCACTTCTGGTGTCCAAATGCGTGGTTGGTAATGGGAAGAGGACAGGTAAGGAATTTGGTGCATCTCTGCTCTGCTGCTGGGGTCAGTGCCTGAAGCCAGGAGCAGGGTCCCACTTTCTGCCCCACAGAGGCTCAGTGACAGGTCATGCCAGTCTCTCATGGTAGCATCTTGCCAAGGAGCCTGCCTCTGCTTCAGACTGTCGAGCCCCTTCCCAGCAGGAATGTCACTGCCATGGGATGTGTCTCATGAGAACAACAGGACAGACCAGGGTGTCCAATCCCATCCAGTTCTCAAGGCTCTGCAGGGCAGAAGATCTGTGCCACCGCCCCACCTGCTGAGTTAGTCACTCCATCATTGTCCCTGACCTGCTCCCTAGAGAGGAGCCACAGGTGAAGCTGTCCATCTCCACTTCCAGCCCCGTGGGGCTCTGAGCATTCCCTGCCTACCTACAGGCACTGCTACTGCTGCAGGATGGTCCCTGACAGCTCCCTGTGAGCAGTCAGACCCCACACCCCCATCCCGTCCAGGACAAAGCCATCTGCCCGTTGCAGGTACAGCCCAGGTGCCTCTAAGGGAGCAGGTTTGTCTGCAGGCAGGGGTGTGCAGTGCCCCCACCTGCACAGGGCACAACCCCCAAAACACTCACTGTGGATGAAGCTGGTGCAGGAATCGGATGATCAGGCATGCTCAGAGTGGGGCTCCTCCTTGTATATCCTGCAGACCTCAGGGTCTCAAGGCCCCCCATGTCCCCAGGTGGACTGAGCAGCAGCAGCATGGATGGGACATTGACCTTCTTGCCCAGAGTCCCCAGCAGCAATGCCAACACCAGCCTTGGGTTGGGACACGTGCCAGCTCCCCAAACAGAAGGGATCTCCAACCCAACAGGTCCAAAAGCAGAGTGCTTCCTGCCAAAATGGGGCTGGAGCCATCTGGAACCTGATGGAGCTGAGCCTTTGGGGCTGGAGAGGCGTGCAAGGATGGACACAGAAGTGCCTGTCAATGGCAGTGAGTGCCTTCCCTGCCCGGGAGTGTCCATAGGCGACTTGCCCTGTCTGGATCACACAGGAAATAACCAAGGAAGCCCAGGTCCAGCGGCAGGGCAGGTGGCAGCCCTGCACATCCCCATCTCTGTCAACTCCTGTTGAAGGCAGCAGCATCCTGCCCCAGCTCCCGTCCTGCAGGGCTCTGTCTCCAAACAAGCTAATTGCTCTCACTGCTCCCCAGGGGCTGCACCACCCCTCTTCAGCTGAAGAGGAAGACAAATTTTCTTAAAAGCCAGAAGCAGCCAGAGCCACAGCAGCTCGGGGACAGGAGGACCCCAGTCAGAGTCTCCCACCCGGCACATCCCGGCTGCCACAGTACATTTACAGAGCCCTCAAGGGGGAGTATGGCTGGGAGCGGGGTCACTGTCACCCACATCCTGCCACTCAGACCCACGGCACGGCATGCAGCCAGCCCCAGCTGCCAGCAGAGCACTCTGGCATGGACAGTGGGTTCAACATGAGCCCTGCACCCAGCCGCAGACCCTGCCCCGTAGGAAGGGGCTCCTCTGCACCTTTGCCCGCACGGAAGCTGCTTGCAACAACCCCAGCAGTTCACTTGGTCAGCAATAACCACCCTCAGAGTTCCACAGTGTCAGTGAAGAGTTGTGATTACCCACCTCAAGCCAGAGCCCCTCACCACGGCATCAGACCACCCTGCTCAGCCCCCCTGGAGAGGGACGACAGGGAGATTCGTTTCACTTAAGGCTCATTAATCTGAGGCATGATTAGCGAGCAGGGCTGGGATCCATCCCGCCGGCAGGAGAGCTATTTGCCAGCAGATGGATTTATCATCTCCCAAGCACAGCAATTTGGCTTAAACAAAACCAACCACTTCCCCTAATGAAAACATCACTAATGAGGAGTGAGGCAGAGGCAGCTCCACGAACAGGGTCCCTCCTGTCCTTCAGGGCTGGGACGACCCACTGATGTCTGGGCTGTTAATGCACCAGGCTCAGGTCCAGCTGGGACATATGGACCCAACACAGCTGGAAGAAACCAGAGTTTGCTCCAGGGACCAAACCTCCTCATGTCCTGGCTCCCATAGCTCTGAGGGCAACTGGTTCCAGCACAACACACAGTATGAGAACAGCACCACTGAGTCGAGACACATTTTCCAGTTGTAACATGGCCAACAGTGAGGAGAAACTCCATGCCCAGACACAGACAGGGTGAAGGAGCCTGTGCATGGCCGGCCCTGTGCAGCAGGAGCTGTATCCCTTGGCCAAAGTTGTGACAATCCATGAATTATGCATCAGCATCTGTAGAGATCAGCTGTTTAACCGGCCCAACCAAATCCACAAACTTCCTGTCAATTAATCCTGTGCCACCAATTCCCTATGGATCCAACCTGCCTTTGTTTGCAGGGATGCAGCAGAGGCTGCCAAAACCTCAGCTCCAGCCTTTCCACCTGTGAAACCCAACCTGCCCGTGAGCAGTGGTACCCAGCAGCATCACTCACGTGCCCTTTGCCCTGTGTGTGGCTACGAGCAGCATCCCTCCCACCAGGGACCCTCAGGATCCCAGCAATGCCACAACACCCCATGAGAGAGAAGTCATCAGCATCAGAGGACTGCAGACAAGCCAGGACAGCAAAGAGGGAAGAAGAAGCGGGTACAGATGCCAGAGGGAGGGAGACAGCAGACAGAGATGAGGCAGAGTCAGGCAACAGTCCCATCACCCCCGGAAGGTGCAGCAGCCATCGAGGGCAAGGTGCTTTGGCACAGAGATGACCCATGGGAGTCCCTAACCCTGGCACATGAGGGGGAGACCCTTCCCTACAGTTCCCCACCCTGACAGAGGACCTCCTGGGAGCCCAGGGACCCGGCTCGAGGGTCAGTGTGGCTTCCAGCCCAGCCTCACTGCCAGGCTGCAGGAGCAGAAGGGGCAAGCAGAGGGAGGTTGCGTGGGGCAGCAGCAGGAGGTGAGGCAGGTTAGCAGGGGAGCAATGGATGGGCAATACACGGTTCCCATGGGTCAGACACCCAGGGGAAGGACACTGGGGGTGTCACCCCTCCTGGGCGGCTGCTAGGAGGGGGGGACAACCCATGCTTGACAGTGACCAGAGGGGTGCAGGTAGCTGGCCCTGCCAGACCCACGAGGACAGGGCTGTGCACGCAGGGCTGTCCTTGAGAAAGCAACTGGGCAAGAGAAGGACGTTTACTCTGGACATGGGCGAGCTGGTCTTGGGCACAGTCTGCATCCCAGTCCCTCTCCTTGGGATCCATCCAGCACACAGGCACAGCTCACAACCTGCCATGCACACTTGTAGCCAGGCTCCTGGGCACCCCCTGACTGCTCATGCCCTTGCTCCCACCCAATGATCCTGTCACTCCATCTTCCAGCTGCAGATCCCAGTGCTTCCCCCTACACACACTATTATTTGGGACAGGCTATCACTGACACCTCCTCCACACTCTGGGAAATAAATTATCCCCTATGCAGATGGAAGTCCTACGCCATGGCAAGCTGGTGGAGATGATCCCCCCACCTGGCTGATCAGGGGCTGTGGGCAGACACGATGAAGCTGCAGAACAAGCCCCTGGCACAGCCCTGGATCTGCCCATCACCGGGGACCCTCCTGCGGCACTGCCAGGACTCAGCTCCTCAGCCTCATCCCATGGCAGGCAGTGGAACCCTGCTCCCATTGTCCTCCCACCAACCCGACTGGCCTGTTCTCCCTCTGATGTGTCTGTGGGGGACAGCTTGGTCCCACCTCTCCTTTCTTACTGCCATGGGGAGAAATACCTCTGAAACACCCTCCCTCGAGGTAGGGAGGAGAGCTCAGCCGTGCTGCTGCTACGCTGCTGCCTGAGGCTTTCATCTCACGGGGTGGGCTGCTAAAAGTGCTACGAGTTGGGGAGTCCCCATCCATCAGCTGTGCCTCTGGAGACAGGAGGATCCCAAAGCTCTGCAGATAATGTCTATAGCAATTGCTCAACCCTGCAAATGCTGCGGCTGCCTTTGGGGTGGAGCAAAGCGGTTGCTCGAGTCCCCAGATCATGACAATTGGAACAAAAAAGCAGGGGTGAAAAAGCAAGGGTGAAAAGTGAGCCTTCTAACCCTTTTTTTGGGGACCCAAAAGCCCTGGAGATAAATCCCTCATTTTTCCAAAAGGTAGTTAGGGGCTTTGCCCCACCCCAGACAGCCTAGACATTGACCCTGTGCTGGCACATGCTGTCCTGCTCACGGGATGCAGCATGGCTGGGAGGGGTTTGTCCAGTGGGGTAAGACAAGTTCCAGGCCACCCACCCTTGCTCCATATCTGGAGCTAGGGCAGCCCTGTTGCCCACACATCCCTGTGGAGCATCAGGCGGGAGGGAAAGCCTCCTCCAAGCTCACTCACCTCTCACACTGCCAGCATTCGGGGTCAGGGATGTGGTACCTGCACTTCTCGGGACAAAGTGGCTCTGGATTCCTGTTTCTTCTGCATGGAGAGCCATGGCCAGAGCAGTCCTGCGACACTGGCTCTGGGCACTGCTTGCACACTAATTGCTCATGCCATTAGAGGCAGGAGGAATAATGTAATTTATGGATGGCTTTTATTTCTCGCTAGCGTCATCTAAATATCCCAGAAATGGACCAGTTTAATTTCCTGGTGGTGTAACCTAAACATTTCTCTCCTTAGCAGCCAGGTGGGTGCCCAGCTGCAGGCTCAGCAGCCAGGCAGGCATGGCTCCTTCCTGCCCTTGCCCCATGCCCCCACACCAGGGTCGGCAGGGGCGGGTCCATCCCGGAGCAGCCTGTCCGTGTTTCCTTGGCACAGGGAGCGCTGCTGCTCTCCCCACTGCTCCCACAGGCACTTCTCCTTCACTTGGGCCTCTCACACACACATCCACGTGCCCACATAGCCAGGGCAGCTGGGCATCACTGGAGACGCCGCAGGGAGTGGGGACTGTCTCTGCACCCTCATTTTCAACAGCTTTTTAAATTTAAGAACGAGTGGACATCGTGGAGTGTTTCTACCCTGAGCATGGATTGGGGTCCTGCTTCCTGTTTAGCCCCTCTCCTTCTGGAAGTGGGTGTTGCTAACCCTTCTCTGGGCATGCATAGGTGGGAATCACATTGCTCTCACCCATGATTTCCAGCAGTGATGGGGAGGCAGCAGGACTGACTACTGTCCCTGCTGTCCCTGCTGTCCCTGCTGTCCCTGCTGTCCCTGGTACACACCAGCAATCACTGAGCTGCTGTGGGGCTGTTGCCTCGCCTGACACCAAATCATCTCTCGATTAACAGCTCTTGCATGGCAGATGTTCTCTAAACCCTGACACATCCTGATGGATGGGGGTTTCCAAAGCTGCAGGAACACCCTGAACTGCTCGTGCTTGACCTCAAGCAGAGCTGAGCTACCAAACTGCAGATGCAGCAGCAACCTTCCCATCTGCAGACAGAGACTAAGGACAGGCACTGCCAGCTTCACCCCAAGGCTCTGCTACAGCCCTATGGAGGTCCTGGCTCCTCACCACATCTCCAGGATATCAGGGGAGCCAAGACCAGGTTAGAAGGCATGGGGCCATGCTAGTAAACCCTCCCTGGAGTTAAGGTTGCATCCCCTCTCCTGCCTGCATCACTTCCACACTTCCTTAGAGAAAGACAACTTTCCCTCCACAGGGGGGTCAGCTTCAGTGCATTGAGCCAGCGCAGGGGAAATCCCTGGGACCAGCTCCCTCTCCTCTGTGGTGCTACTGCAGGCTCTGTGCTGGCAGGTCACTGACTTGACACTGATGGGAAATGAGTGACATGCCCTACAGGGCCTGTTTCCCACTCTGGGAAATGGGGCAGATATTTCCACCCTTATTCCTCAAAGACTTCCCTAAAGCCCCATCCCTGCAGGCAGGGACTTGCACGGTGCTACGGCTCCACTCCATCCATGTTCTTGCTGCACAGCTGGCTCAGAGGTAAGCCCAGGCATAAAAGGTCTCAGTCTTGGAGAGACTGGAATTTATTTTTAACTTGGATTTGACTTAAATCCATATGGACATTTTAAAGTTACCGGAGAAACCAAAAGTTGTGTGTGGGTTCCAAGTTCCTACACAGATCAAAAATATCTTGCCTGCAGCACGTTTGGGCACAGTAAGCAGCATTTCCCGTGTGTGGGGCGGTTCAGGAAAGCAGAGCACAGGTCTTGCTCTGCTACCACCACCTATTTGAAATTCTAGAGCAAATCCTGAAATCCACCCCAGACTCGGGCAGGAAGAGCACCGCCGGGACTGAGGGAAGTCGCCTGTGCGCACACAGCAGTGCCGGCGGCACAAGGACACCACACCCCACTGGTAAGGAAAGGTTCAGCTCCATCGTGGGTCCCGGAAGGCAGGTGGGAACTGCTGCCCCATTTCACAGCTGCTGTGACAGAGGCCCTGAAAGGGGACAGGATCTGGCCTGATCTGTGGAGAGCACGTGGGGAAGGACGGGTCGCCAGCTCCAGCCCAGCTGCTTTCCTATCGGACAGTGGAAGATGAGGCGTGACGGATGGACAGATGTGGGATGTGGGATGCTCGACAATTCCCTGGTAGGGCAGAGGATGAAGGGGAATACAATAGGGTCACAAATGGGTCGTCTTAATCCTCTCTGTCCCACAGCTATCCCATCCAGGGGCAGGACATCTCAAGGAGCGCTCCAGGGAACACCGGGTGATGGGTGAAGACACCGGGCACCGTGGTGCTGCTGGGTTTTCTGAGCGGAGTGAGCCTGCCTTCCCTGGGGAACCTGCTGCCGGATGCTGCTGTGCCGCTCCGGGCTGCACCGGGGGCCCAAGGCACGGCAGAGAAAGCCCAGCGCCAGACCCTGCTGTCCCGAGGGGCTTGGGCATAACAGTGAGGGAATGTGAGCCCAGGGGGCGGCCAGAAGCGATCCAAGCATTCCACCCCCCGTCCGGGGCCTTTTCCTTGCCTCGGGACAACCTCTGCACGCTGGGACCAGCCCTATCGCCCCCGGAGCACCCTCCCCCGGGGTCGGGACTGTTCCCCTGCTCCAGCGGCGGGGTCGCGGCCGTTCCCGCTCTCCCCGAGCAAGGCGAGCGGCGAAGCGGAGCGGGGCTCAGCGGGGCTGGAAGCGGGTGCCCGGGACCGCCCCGCGCCGTGCTCCGCGTGGCTGCTGCACCTTCCCCGGCGGCGGCACTCACCCGTCAGCTGGTCGTAGGAGCCGTCCAGGTCGCGGGAGTCGGACAGGCTCTCCTTCCTGCCCTTGCTCCGCATCTTCCCGCCCCGCCGAGCGGCGGGGGGAACGGCGACGGGGCGCACGGGCTGCGCCGGCGGGCAGGGGCTGCCCGCGGCCGCCGCCTCCCCCCGCCCCCCTCAGCGCGGCAGCGGCCAGGGGCCGGNGGCGGAGGGCGGGGGCGCTCCCGGGAAGAGACAGAGAGGGAGCTGCTCCGGACTGCACCGAGGTGCGGTCTCCGGCGGTTCGGGAGAGCCCCGGGCATCAGGCACCGCGCACGGACGGAGAAGGGGACAGAGATGGAGAAGGCGTGCGGCAGGAGGGACGCAGACCGCCACAGCCCACTGCGGGGGGCGATGGTCCCCCCAGCCCTGCGTGTCAGGGCCAATGCAGGGACCCCCAGGGAGGGGAACCCCAGCCCTGCCCGGTCCCGCGGGGCTGTAGCATCTCCGCCTGGGGGGAGCAGCTGGATGAGAAGTCTGTCCGAGACGGAGGGGATGGGCAGGGGTCAGGAGATGCAGGAGAGGTGTGGGGAGGGCGGCCAGGTCCCCCTGCCTGCAGCCAAGCACAGAGTGGATCCCACTGCCCTCCCCACCCCGAGCACGCCTTTCCATGCAGGGTTGGAATCTTTAGCAGGATTTTACCCCCATCTCCTGCAGCCCCAGGGAAAGGGTGAAGCAGCAGCGTACTTGGGGAGGCTTCCAGAGGCACCGTGCTGCCAAGAGAGGAGCTCACAGCCCACCGGTACATCTGGCACTGGATCTGGGAACTTGATGTCCCATACATGCCCCTGGTTATTTGTTGCCATCTGTGCACGATGCCATCCCCGGGGGATGCCGGCTGTGCTGGAGAGTCCCCTCCGTGGACAAAGCCAGGGGCTTTTGTCATGCCACTGCTGCCCGAGTACTGTTTGCACCATGACGGGTCTTGGGCACACCTCAGTGGTTGTGCAGCTCCCACCGCTTCCCAGCGCTCCTCCCTTCATTCTCGCACCCCTCAGAGAGACAGAGGAGAGCAGGGGCTGCGGGAGGAGGCGAAGCATCCCTCGCGATCCCTGTGCCGGCCCGGCACACAGGAGCCGCCGGGCAGAAGGGAATCCAGATCAGCGAGGAGGGAGGGCCGCGCTCACGAGGCAGAATGTTGTCAGCGTGCTTTGGTGTCAAGCCATGAAAGAAGCCGCCTTAGCGAGGCAGTGATGCTTAGCAACTGCCTGGATCTAAAAATAAGAGCCATTTAGCAAGGAAAACGCAGTGGAGAAATGCTCGGAGAACTAAACACATTCCCCCAGTCCTCCCTGTGGCCCGGCCAATGCACGGAGCCTGCAGGCACTGAGTGGCTGGAGGGAAACTCCCGGGACAGCTCTGGCAGTGCACCCTCTGCTTAGCCTGACAAGCAAAGCTGGAGCCTGGCCAGCCCACAGATCCCCTCCACTTCTGGGCTTGCCCATCCTGCTGCTCCCTGGCCTCCTCAACCTCCCTCCTTCAACCTCTCCACCATGTGCTTGGCCACATTTTCTTGGCTGCCCCTGGGGACCAGCAGTGTCCCAGGGAAGTGGATTGGGAGCACTGTTCACCCACCAACTTCACCTTCCTCGGGGTCCATCCTGCTCTGCATGTGGCAGGCCCAGCAGAGCTGCACAGGGAAGTTTTCACCTTCTGCCATCCCTGGTCCACTGGGAGGCAAACATGGCTATTTTTATCCTAGCTAAGTGCTCCTGTTCCAGCAGGCGAGCAAGAGATGCTTTGCCAGGCAGGGGAGAGGGGGGAAGCTGGGCAGTTTGGTGGGTACCACAGGGTAAGATGGGGCAGCCCCAGGCTAACATATCCCACCCTCCCCACAGTGTAAAAAAAGGGGGACACAACTCACTTGATTGCTGGTTACAGCTCCTTCCTTAGCAGACATGAGGGCTGGGCATTCTGCCAGGATTCAGAGCCTCTGAGCCTTTCTCTGCTCGGGAAAAATACAACATTCCTCCTCTAAATGTTCCTCTGGGCACTGGGAGGTGGGGGTCTGCAGGTTGCCAGGGTAAGAGAAGCAGGAATGGGTCTGGTCTCTGCCCTGTCATCAGACAGGTGCCCTGCTGTGGGTGCACTGGGGGCAGAGATGCCTCGGTGAGTGTGTCTGGACAGGGACAGGCACAGCAGCAAAGTCACCCCAGAATGCTGAGCCTCCCTTGCAACACGTCTCAATCTCACTGGGACGTGCAGCAGATGCAAAAAGACTGGGCCAGGATGAGGAAAATCACCTAAGCAGAGTCTGAGGCTTTAATCAAAGTGTGCCTTGTGCAGCCTGGCTGCTGCTGGCCACATCCACCACAAAAGCAATCAGCAGGTTCAGGAAGGGCAGGAGCCAGCCACAGGGAGGACTGGTGGTCTGCACTGTGGAAGATGTCGCTGGATTAACTATTTCCAGAGGGTAGAAAGAGCTCTGTCAGCTCCTGAGAATTCAGATCCCAGGTACACAGGGTAACTGGGAGGAAGGGCCATGCTCGAGATGGCCAACACATGGCACAGGCTCTACAGGCACAGCTCACCATGAAGCCCATACTCCAAAGCCCAGGGCCAGGGGAAGTGTGGAGGGCAGGCAGATGGATCAAGCCTGCTGGGACAGGCAGGGACAAGTCTTGTGGATACAGCCGGGTCCCCAAACTCATCTCTGTGACAGCAGCAGAGAGCCATGAAAAAAACAGGGCCAAGTAAACCAGCCCCAGGGCTTGGCACAGAGCAGAGGGGTGGGATGAGTAGGAAACAGAGGGAGACAGGCTGGGGTCCAAAAGGTGCTGCCCCATGAGGTGCAGCCCAGGCCGTGCCCCTCAGAGGCCGGGTGTCCCTGGGACCACTCGGACACCCTGGTCATGATGGAAATCACCCACTCACCTTAGCCCAGGCACAAGGCACATTCCCTAAGTGGCCTGTCTGTCACCCTATCAGAGACAGCAAAGCTTTGGTAAGGGACATCTGCACAGGATTACTGCTGCTCCCCAGCAGTGGAGCTGCAGCCAGGAATGACTCTTGGGGTGAGAAGGGCTGGAAAGCATGAGCAGGGTTGTTTGTCCCCACCTCATCGTGTGGCCTTGTCATAACTGGGGAAGAGAACAAGTTTGGAAATTCAGATTGAGAGTCTGGCTGGAGACAGAGCTGAGCTAGGCTGCCACCAGCCTCATCCACACCCAGGCTGGACTGAGCTGAGCCCACCCACAACCATCCCTGCTCCTCCTCCAGGACACTCACTCTGCAATACTGGACTGATCCCTTCGGCTCATCCATGTCTTCTGCTCCCTGCTGGGACACCCCAGCTCTGGGGCCACAAGTCCCTACACTCCCCTGCTGAAAACCCTAGCCTCCATACAAAACTCAAGATAGTCCCAAACCACAGAAGACGACCCTGGAGAGGACTCAGGAGTGCTTGGGTCTGCACCTCAGGGGTAGAGGAATGCAGGAGCTCTCCCCCAGGCCCTCTGCTCTCTGCAAGCAGCCTGGGCTGGGTGTGACTGGGGGACAGGGAGAGGGAAAGGCATAATTTAACACTTCATTAGGTAACTACAAGGCATTGATCTGCCCTACCATCCTGCACGCTCTCTAATTGCATCTCCATTCTTATTAGTTCTATCGAAAAAGCAGAGAGCAGGACTCAGGAGTCTGATCCTACCTTTAGGAAATTTCAAACAGAGATGTAATTGTCGAGTGCTCGAAATCACGGTGCTTTATCCACTGCTGGCAGTATTTTAAAGCCGTGGTCATCAATAGCAGTCTTTGGGACGAGCTCCCAGCAGATGCCATTAATCTTATTTTGGCTGTGGTCACCTGGTGTCTCTGGGCTCAGATTTACACTTGGCAACAAGGGACAGCTCTGCTTCCACAGCAGAGAGGGCTCCCAGGCCGCTCCTGGGCTGGGACAAGGGGTGCAGCACCCAGGGACTGCTTCCAGAGGCAGAGGGCAAACAGAGGAGCTCCTCAAACCAGCTTCACCCCTTGCAAACATTCCAGCAGATGGAGATGAGCAGCCCTGCACCAGGGGCTATTCCCCTCCCAGGATCCAGCCAGGCCCCCAGTCTGGTGCAGGGATGCCCATGGCCATGCAAGTGTCTGGGGAGGGCTCCAGGCAGGCCAAATGGCCTCAGGAATAAACCACAATACTTACTGCATCTGCAGAGGAAATGGATCTGGGTGACACAAGACCAGGATGAGCCCCTTGGTCTCTGCAGGGATGGGTCTCTGGGATCTTGAACAGCTACAGCAGACCAGCAGGTCCTTGGGAGCTGATGGCCCAGGGGGGCATCAGCCAGGACACACAGAGGGGAGGGCTGCTCCCATCTCCACTAACCCACCCTGCAGACACATGGGCAGGTGGGAGCCACTGTGAGATTCAAACCCAGGGGGAATTTCAGCTGCTGAAAAATCTTGCAAAGCTGGAGGAGGAACAGATGACGCTGCAAGCTGCTGGAAGAGCCTTGCAAGCAGGAATGCTGCAGGAGGAAGGGAAACTCCTCTGTCAAATGCAAACCAGCAGGTGTGAGAAATCTGGGTGTGCAGGAGGGAGAAAGAACTTCGCATCACACTCTGTATCCTCGAAAGCCAGTCACCTGCCTCTGCTTATCCCTCCTGAAGGAGGGGTTCCCCAGCATGGCCTCACTGCTGGGTGGGCTGAAGGGGGGCTCTGTGTCCGCCCAGAATGTTTCTTTGCTACTTCCGCATAACACAGATACAAAATCTGTGTGAAGAAAATACTTGGTCTGGGAAGTGGAGACTGGAGCATTCCTGGCATCAGGACATACCCTGAGTCTCACAAACCCTCCCAGCATTACAAAGCGTCTCATGTTTGTGTGCTCAGTGCCTGTGGGCTCACGTTTTAATTAAAGGGAAACTAGATACTATTTCCAACTTTCATTTATGCCACGCTGGATGCCACACCAGGGACTCTTTCAGCAGCTCAGGTCTGCTATGAGAGCAGATGTGCATCTCTGTCATGAGCGAGTCCACGCTGCGGACACGTGTCCTGCTCTGCCAGGCCAGGGCCCTGTGCCCGAGCTCACCTCCATGGGAAGGGATGACTCCACTGTACTTGTGGTCTCAGCTGCCCATCCCAACCCATCCTATCCCATCCCCCTGGCCTGGCAATGGTTGCAGCAGAGGGGCTGCAAAGAGGGCACGGGGCTGGGGCGCTGTCGGTGGATGCTGCTGGAGCACCACCAGCTCCACTTGTAGGCTGAGGGCACAACAGGATTGGAACTCCTGAGCAGCCACAGGTCATTAGAGCATCCTGGCCTCTGTACACTGTTGGGAGGGCCCTGGCTGAACCCCGGAGCAGGGGAGCTCCAGCTAATTAGTCATTAATTGCTTCAGAAGGGACACAAGCCAACCCAACCTCTGTATGCCTTGTAGCAGAGTGACCTGTGGGCCCTGGGACACGGCCAGGCTGCACATCACTGAGAAATGGCTGAGGGCTCATCTGTCACAGCAGAGCTGGAGAAGCAGCCCAGCACAGTGGGTGTCCACCTCCCAGCAGCCTCCGCAGCCCGTTCCTGCCCCCATGGGACTCTTGGGAGCTCCCAGCCTCTGGCAGCAGCTTGGCAAGGCTCTGAGCTGTGCTGCAGTGAGCAGCAAGCCCGGCTCATTTAATCTATTCAATTGGATTCAATTTCCAGCCACATGATTCAATTAGCCCTGGAGGGACAGCACAGGGAGCAGAAGCTGCAGAGCACGGTCCAGCCTGTGCTTGGCAGCTGCCAAGCTGGGAGAGGGCAGCACAGGACCTGTGCTTGTTCTGGCCCTCTGGGATGTGCTGAGATGTTGGGGGCTCCAGGGAGTCCCATTCTGTCCCAGAGAGCAGAGGCTCCTCTGGGCACAAGCTGCTGGTCCTGAGTGATGTGTGTGCAGCTGAAGGGAAGAGGCTGGGGAAGCCCCATCCTGAGCATCTCTCTTTGCAGTCAGTCACAACCTTGAGGGGTGACAGCCACGCTGGGTCAGGTCTGAGGTCTGCATCCCTGAGCACCTGCCAGGTTGGCCCAAAGAAGCTTTAGAAAGACAACAGCATTCAGCAATGCTCCCTTGAGGGTGCTGCCTACCATATAAATCTGGGATCATCCCTCTGCTTGATCAGTGTCCCCCTGGGCACAACCACACTGTGCTGTAGGCGGGGAGAACCAGGGCTCTGACCAGCATGAAGGACTTTGAGCAGCCCCACGAGCCTCCAGGTCCCACCAGGCTTGCAACAGCCCTTCTCTAGACTGCTGGTCCAGACTTCCATTCATCACTTAGTTTCCTGTCTGCCCTCCCCTGAAAGCATCAGCAAAAGCATTAATAAGTTGCCACCAGGGGAAAAGCACATTTAACCTGGCCCCTTTGGATTTCTACACTTTCCAAAGCTGGGCTTTACGTCTTTTCTTTCAGATTACTGCAATGGCTGCTCTGTCAAAAAAACCCATCAGACTTCTGTCCAGCATGACCCTGCCCACACCAACAGGCACCAAATGGGAAAACAGAGCCCCACAGGAGATGAGAATAAATACCCAAAAGGCCTCAGTGCTGGCCAAGAGCTGCTTTTGAGTGCCAAGAGCCAGCTGTAAATCTTACCATTGACTGCTGGCCACACACTCCCAATACACACAGCACCAGCTGTGACTGGGCAGGGGGAACAGCCACTCCCTCTGCCTGCCCTGTGCTGGAATGAGAGCTAGGAAAGAGCAGCTCCACCCTGAGAAGGAAGTGTGGGGAAGCAGGTGGAGCACACTGGAGTTGGTTCCTTGTGCAAGTGCTGTCTAGGAGACATCTCCTTCTGGGACTTCTGATATCCACCATGCAACACTGTGCAGGACCCCAGAGCAGGGAGTGTCCAGTTCTTCAAGTGGGAAGAGAAAAGCAGCCCACAACAGGAACCAGGACATGCTCACATGGAAGGCAGCTCGATCCTGCAGATGAATGGCCCCTGTGCCATGGATACAGGACCAGAGCAGGCAATAGCCATGACAAGGAAGAGGACAAAGAGGTTTGCAAACCAAACACAGCAGGTGGGCAAACACGCACCCTACCCTGTGGCTGCTGTATGTGATCAGGGGTTTGCTACTACCTGCTCCTGGCAGCTCCAAAGAACAGACAAAACACCATTTGGAGCTGCTGGCCCCTACAGGGAAGGCTCAGCTCCTGAGGAGCTGCCTCTCTCTCAAGTCTGCATGAAAAGTGGGACCTGTAAGAGTTCAGGAAAGAGATCAAAAATCACAGTGGCACTTACAAAACAACTCTTAGTAACTCCCTCCAAAGTTTGGTTCAAATTCAATTCTCTCCCAGGTCATTATTTTGTAAAATATTTGTCTCCCTGTGGCTGCTGCATAATTTAGAGGTAGCAATCTGACTTTTCCCCACACTCCCCAAGCCTCAGAAACAGCTCTTCCAACAACAGAGTTATGAATTAGATATAACAAAATACACTCACCTGCTCAGATCAGATACGGGAAAATTTGAGGCTGTCACACACATCCTGAAGCTGAACATTAAGATTTAAATTACTTTCTGCTCAGTTCAAGCTGGCCTCAAAACACAAATAGTAGTAGGGTGTTTAACAAAGCAGGCAAATGGGCAGCAGAATCTGTGAGCAGAAGTGTGCTGACACCAGGAACAGAGAGCATCACACCATGCACAGGCAGGTCCCTGCATCCCTCGCTCATGGTGCCAGCCACAGGGACACAGAAGAGGGATGCTGACTACTGGATGGTACCTGCACACCGGACCAAGGACAAAGCATCACTATGCAGCACCACAACCTCCTTCTGAACAGGCAGGAAGAGCCCAAGGGCAGGTGATAGCCCTGCTGCAGTCAGTGTGCCACCAAATGGTGACAGGGCCACTCCCACAACCACCCCACTCTCCCGTCAGTGAAGGACAAATGCTGCACACACTGCTGGACAGACAGGGCTCTGCTATTTATTGAGCTCTAGGTTTGTATGTACATCCATTTACAGTGCTTGGTTCAGTGACAGTGTGACAAGAGGACATGTATCACAGTCTTCCCCAGCTCAGACTTGGAGGAGGGCTGGGCTCAGGAACTGATCCCACACATGCCCGGGCTTCTATGATCATCCCAGCAAGGGAGCATCCTCAGGGAGACAGGATAGCTGAGCCCTGAGTGAGAAGCTGAAAATTCCAGAGGTTGCCAAGCCAGAAGCGGACTCATCCCAAACTCTCTCACATATGTGAGGCTCAGCATAAATGGGCTCAGAGAACAGGAGGCATGAGGACAGCTGGATGACTCAATGCTCCAACAGTCACAATGCTGGGGCTGCTCCTCAAGTCCCCTTGAGAAGGAACTCTCCCCCTCAGAGGTGAGATCCCCCTCTATGCCCCCAGACAAACACCAAGTACGGCAAACAACTGTTCCTCAGTTTCCACTGGAGAAGCTGCCTCCTCTACATGCCCTGGCCTGTTCTCATGCAGTGATTTTATGGAGCCTGCTAAGCACTGTCCCTCTGACACATACACATTCCCATACACTTGCATGGTAGAAAGCAAATAAATGTCTGGCTTAACTGTTAAAAGCCAGACAATTCCCTGCTGAGGAATAGTATCATTTGCTGAGAGAAGCCAGTGCTCCCAAGGAAAACACAGGGACGTCATCGGGTGTTGCGCCCAGTGGGTGACCAAGGACACAGCTTTCAGTTTCCCAGCTCATAGCAGGTAAGATGAAACATTAACACAATTAACACACATTAGCATGAAAAAAGCCTTGCCTAAAAATGGTAGTAAATGAGCATGACATCCACATTACTCACACTAACCTACAAGGCTAAGAGCAGGACTAGGCACTTTTTAAAAAAAAACACCTGTTTTCTAGGGGGGAGGGAAAAAACCTGTGGATCTGGGATGTAAATAACATCTCTACTTCAGTCCACCAAGTCAGGCCAGATCCCAATATCATAACATCACTGCTGGGAGCTGAAATGCATGAGCAGGGAACAGTGTGGAACAGGTGTTTATGCTGTGTATTCCTGAGCTGGGAGCCTGACACAGCACTCTGAACAGGCTCTGCCAGATCTGGGCACCTCTGAAGCACCGGCTCCGGGAGCAGAAAGGTCTGCCTGTGCCCCACAGCATCATCCCAGAGCTCTTCCTTAGGAAGCCCTCCTCAGCAGAGCACGGCTCTAAGTCGCTTGGTGAAGACAGGAGGGTGAGAAAAGTGAAGTCACTACTTCTCCAGATGCATTTTAACTGTGTGCTACACACAAAGGAAAAAACTGGAGACTTCTTCATTTATGAAGGTCACCAGGCACCCGCAAACATGTGCAAGGCAGATGTTCCTGTGAGGAAGAGGAGGATTGTCGCAAAGCGGTCTCTGGTGGGCAATAAGGTGAGTGGGGAGAGGGAGTCAGCCTGTCCTCTGCCCCGTGAAATATCTAAACCAAATAGCTAAAAATGTCCCTCTACCTTAGAAACAGCGGATGAGTTGGGGCTACTGGAAGCAACAGTGACCCCAAGCAGAGCTGGTCTCCAGTAACAAAGTGCTCTGTTTGATGACCCATATTCTTGTATACTGGCTCACACTGGACCCTGTAAGCCAACAGCCTTGAAGGCAAAGTTTCCCATTTTCTTGTAATCCGATGGCTCGGTTGAAGTGACACCTTCTGACATCAGGAGACAGCAGTGAACAAGGCCTGCTCCTTGGGGAAACTCTTTTATAATCCAAAGCCATTCCCAATGGGATGGCAGTGGATTTGACTTACATGAGGGGAGGACACATTGACCCAGGCTGATGGAAAAGAACAGCCCTCACCTGGGACCAGAGAGCTTTCCCACAGAGCACGTGAGCAATCTCTACCCAAAACAATTTCACACAGCTGGGCTGGTTTTATTATTTCAGTTGTGAGCTCTCCCCAGCTCTGCTACAAAGGTTTCCAGTGCATTTTCCCTGAGGCTGTGGAGGGAATCTCCCATTGCTATGTCACAGGAATGGCTGCCCACTCCCATGACACCATAAAAAATTGCTTCCTCCTCAACACGCCAATCACCTCTCCTCAGCCCAAGTTCTGTTTAAACACATTCCTTTGGGATCAAACACACAGCAGCAAGGCGTTCCCCTAAAAGAAACACAGTCCCTTCCGCGGGCAGGAGGCAGGGGTGACGGGCTGCAGAGCTGGGTGTCCCTGCCCCAGGGGCCCGGCTCTGCCCAGCCGGCGCAGCGGCAGCGTCCCCGCTTCAAGAGATCGTGGAGAATTCCTTCAGCAGCAGCTCCTGGCTCAGCGTGTTGAAAGCAAGGTTCTTCCTCACGTTGATGCTGATGGAGCGAACCTGACAGAAACAAAACGAGATGTTTTAGCCATGGGACGCTTCCTGGCTCCTCATGAGACCGGTAGTTTTGACACTGCTGACCTCCGTGCTCAGCATGAAGCTGTTCTGCATTTACAGCTCCACAGCAATTGCTGCAGGAAGCTCTCACTGAGACTCCAGCCTCGCAAGGAAATGCTGAGGTTCAGCCATTTCTTGGAAAAACAGGAATGTCTACAGTGACATTGCAGAAAGGAGAGTAAATTCCCAATGAGACGGGGATGGGAGAAGATGCTCTGTGTGGATGCATTAGCTATGATGTGTTTCCTGTTCTGGGGCAAAGAGATGGGGGAAGTGAGCACTCCTGGGTCACAGGTTAAACATCATATTTTATCAATGCCCACCAGAGTGCCAGTGAGCATTTCCTGGATTAATGCATTGCCATGGCCTCTGTCCTGCTCCAGAACCCAAAGAGCCAAAGATACAGACTGAAGGAAAGGACAGAGGCCATGCCCCTGTGCTGTAAGCACCAATTATCAGCCAGGCTGGCAGAACCCCTGGGTTCAGAGCCAGCTGTGTGCATTCCGAGTGCCACACACGAGCAGCTGGCTCACTGACTGTCTCTGAAGAAGAGACACCTTTACCCCTCAATGACACCCAGATTTCTGGTCACCCACAGAGCACCAAGAAGAGCTGGGCAGCCCTGTTGACAGCAGCTTCCCTTCCCCCTTGTGCCTTCAGACTTGGCCAAATATGCAGGCCCCAGACTGGGCTCAGTCTCAGCTGCACTTGGCAACGAGAAAACAAAGTCAAACATCATCTGTGTCAGCGACTGTGCAGCAATGACAGAAAGCAAAACTGACACAAGCTCATCCAAACAACAGGATTACAGTTCCCAGGGACTCAGAGCCTGTGATAATAAGGTTGTTGCTGACCTGGTTAGTGTTTTGTACTTTAGAAAAGCATTGGGGGAAGAATTATATAGATGCATAATGAGGAATCCAATACTGGGGACTGGAAGAGCACATATATATATATTTATATATATACATACTGCCAAGGGTCCCACTTGCTACCCTGGTGAGAAAAACACACGAGGGGCAGAAAGCTACCCAAAAGGCAGAATGTGTAAGAAAGGGAAGGAAATCAAAACTTGGAAGGTTAACAGGGAAAGCTGTGAAATGAACCCCAGTAAGCCCCATTGCATATACCCTAACAACCTGAGCATGCCAGCAAAGATGTCTTTTACAGACAAAGTACTTAAGTTTTATGTCATCTGCAGAAATCACAAACTCTCCTTCATCTTTGTTCCCTTGGAACACCCCCTCAACTCTTCTTTATGTGTCTTTTTACTTACTCCATCCTCAAATAGTTTGGGACCATGTCTTGCTAGAAAAGCACACTTGTACCCTGTGTTAAACACCACTGCAAGTGGTCTCCAGAACACTGGTTGGCACAGGTCCGTCCTGCTGCCAGGAGATAGGAGTCCCACAGACAGAATTTGGTCCCAGTCCTACCAAGTAAGCCAGTATCCTTATTCTGACTAAAAGCATTTCTGTGGGTCTCAGCAACAGAAAGTTCAAGCAGTAATGAGCTCCTGGCCTCAGGAACTGCTGCCAGGAGTCAGGCACCAGCAGTAGGAGATTCCCAGCTTGTATACACATCAAGGTCTCCAAGAAGGAGTCTCTGTAAGCCCAGAAAGTGAGGGTGGAGTGGCACAATGAGAACACAGGGCTTAGCAGAAATTGTAGCTATGGGGTAGAGCACAAGAAATTAATTAGCCTGATTAGTTTGCAAAGAGGAGGAGGAATAGAGCAAACACACTCCATTATGTAAAATGAGGTCAGAAAGAGAACAGTGAGTAATATTTATGTGGCTCTCCAGGGATGGGGCAAGCAATACTCAGCCTAATTTAGACAAAGAAGATTTACACAGGAAAGGAGGAAATACTTTTAAGACCTATGGGCTGTGAGGTGGTGGAGGAGCTCACCTGAAGCTACTGTGGAGCTAGTTTAATTTTAAGACAGCTTCAGGTTTCATGAGAAGCTTTAGACACAAACTTTGGTCAAAAGCAGTCTAGATGAACATAGATGTGCCTTAACACCAACTGGGGAGAAGAGTGGGCATGATAACACACAAGAGTGACATTTACACAAATCTCTGCCCAGCATTTCTTCTGCTGTGAGAAATCAGGCAGCCTGAGCCAACCCGCTTAAAAGGTAAGAATAGCTCAAATTAAAGTTAAATCAAGTTATCTCCAGCACCAGGGCTCAGCACAGGGAGCCAGAGCTCATCTCCCATTTGGAGTTGGAAGACCAGACAGTTACACAGGGAGGTGTCAGTCTGTAATAAGGATAAATTTCAGAAGCTTCCTGTAGTCTTCCTAAGCTGCTCCTTAAGGATGCACCCCAGGACAACTCCTAGCTCTTGGTGCAGGGGGCAGCCCAGCCCTAGCTGCCAGCCTGGAATTTACCAGATCCCTCCAGACTTACACAAAGGTCCCAAAACTGCAGAAATTAAGGTCAGAGCTTTAACATTAATTCTGCTAGAAGTATAAGCAGAGCACACGTCCTCTCTTGCTTCTGTATGGAGTATCCCGGAGAATTATGGCCAGAAAAGCTTTAAAATTATTTTCTTACTACAAGTCCACAAACATCGAAGAAATGGAAAATGCATGACATGCTGACCTTACCTGTAGAAGGATGACTAAATGAAAGAATGGATGAAGCAAGGGCATTAACCATGGGGAGAAAACATGATTAAGTTCTAGTTTTGTGCCATCAGAGCTGGAAGTGTGCAAGGTTGTATGGACACTCCTATTTCACAGCAAGTCTCATCAATTAAACCTATCCCTAATCAACAAGCAGCCCTTAAATTATTTGTACAATGGGAAGAACGTTTACACTGACTACTACACTTAATTAAAAGTCAAATTAAGATAATTTCCCCAGTAGAAATCAATCCCTAATCAGACTATGTTGAGACTGATGGAACCTATCTAACTGCAAAGACAGTGAATGTTTTAGAAAGATGCTGGAATCTCTTTCCACACATTCCTCCAGCTGCAATGTCAAGGTCCAAAAGCTCACATCCAAACCACTCATTCTATCAAAGCAGCACAGACCTCAAATGACATCCCTGAGGCTTCAAAGGAAAAGAAATAAAAAGTGTTAGAAAACTTCCTAACTTCCTTCCTTTAGCCTCTCAAAGGCAGCACAACATGCCAAAAAACCCAGCTGATAAAACAATCTGCACGTCACCTTCCACCACAATGTGGCCACAGTATTGCAGCCTTTGAAAAAACTCTTTGTAAAGGGAATGGGAGAAGAAAGCACATTTTTCTTTGGGATTAGCAAGAAAGAGCAGGACTGAGGCAAAGCAAGAGAAGCAAAGCAGTGAATTAGCAAAGCAGGTCAAAGGAGTGAGAACAAGATTTCTAAGCATAAAGGAGCCCCCAGAATGGCTTGGGGAAGCTTCTGCTCACCTACTTAATGGGAGCAAAGAGAGATAAAAAGGCAGCTGAAAAGGAAATGTCTCCTCTGTGTCATTCCCCACCCAAGAAGTGTTTGCTTTGATGCAAACATTCACTGATAGTGATAAGAAAACCTGACAGACTCTGGAAAGAATTATTTGCAAACAGATCCTGTCCATGAAGACCTGATGGGATCAATATGAATTCAGAAACTTGCAGTTCACCACCAGCCCTGATCCTTTGGTACAGCCCACAAAGAGAATTGCAGCAACTTCCCTCTGCCCCCTCCATGAAATCCTGCAAACCTCAGAGGTTAAACACAAAGCACTGGGTAGGGGGGCACTGTCCAGCATCAGACCAGCAACAGAAGCTGAAGACTCAAAAGCTTCACACAAAGAAAGCAAGTACCTGGCTTGAAGGAGCTATGGGAAGGAAAGGGCAGATTAGGGCCTTTTTGATGAGTTGTTTGAACAATTAATAAAGCCATCAGTTACTGTGCACCTAGAGAAAAACAGAGGAAGAGGCCGGGGGGCCAGCTGGATTTGCTGAAGACAAATCACAACATATCAGGTTCATTTCCCGCTGTGTTGAGGGAACGGCTTAATGGAATGCAGGGGATTTTCTGTAGCTGTGAGTAAAGAACATTTAATAGGGTCCCAATTCTCAGGGCATCTAGAGATGTGGATTAAACAGATTCACAATTGGGTCAAATCAGCACATTTATACAGTAATTATTCAGGCTTTTATATGCTCTTGAGGAGAGGGTCCCAGGGGTACCCGGATGGGCAATTTTCAGAAGGGAGTTGACGGGCTGGTTATGATAAACAGATTCTTAAATGATACAAAATTGGGATTTTGAAAAAAATAGGAAATTAGTCTAGGAAGAAAAAAATTTTAGCTGAAGTGTTTTGTGGCTGTGATGATCATAGGACTGAGAATGTAATTTTAATCAATTGGAATGATCGGCCTGAGCTTCTGCCAGGCCAAGTGGAAAGTGGGACATGCAGGAAGCACAGCAGTCATGTGGCCAAGGGGAAGGAGATGCTGGCTGAGGGTGGAAGCCCTTGGGACAGAACAGATGACAACAGAAACAGGAATGTGTCTTATTTCCAGGGTACAGTAATAGAAGAAGCCTGTGTCACAGGAAGGCTATGGCCAAATTTCTTTGCATGTATTCCAGGAAAGCTCTGTCAAACAGCAGGCCAGAGAGACAAAAACAGGCACAAAAGAACACAGAAAAATAGCACATAAGCAATTGCAAGTGGTTCTGCCCATGTACTACCCAATGTCAGGGCTGGAATGACCCAAAGAGAGTTAAAAGCATTCTGTAAAAGGAAACAAAACCAATTCAGGTGCCTGTTCTGGAGCAGAGCTGACAGAAGGATGCACAACATGCCCAAACTCATGGAGACTCGTGACAGAGTAGGCAGGCATCCATTACTCATCAATCAGCAGGGACAGAGCTGGGAGAAAGAATCAGTTCTCAGACTGGTGGAGAAGGCTGCCAAAGTTAGAGATCACTCCCTTTGGGTAAAGCTGTAATGATTCAAGAGAGAGGCTTCCCTCACACACAGTCACTACAAAAATACTGCCTCTATGGTCATGTTGCTGTTGGACAAGAAAAGGTCCATCAGGGCTCTCGGGAGCAGGATAAGCAAGCTGGCTTGCTGAAGAATTATAACTACCATCCTGAATTATTTAGACTAATTTTTGTCTTTGCTCTATAATTTTTGTGGGTCTTCCTACCATCAGTCTTCTCTTGCAGATGGAGACATTTCTAGGGAATGCTTTCACTTTCTTTGCTTGGGAACCCCTTTTTCATGAGTGATGGAAGAAAGCAATGAGAAGAAGGTGTTTCACCAGTCCCAAACTTCATGGTCCCCTTAACAACAGTAAAAAAGCAAAGTTGCTCTGTGTGATTAACCCCACGTGGGAGCAGTCAGCCCAGTCAGCTTCTCCTCATACAGATTTAGCACTACAAAGCAGAGCAAATCCCCATGGCAAAAGGGACAGAGGCCATCTGACCAGTGCTGGCCTAAGCAGCCTGGAGGTTCCTGTTCAGCCACACAGGGAGCTCCAGGAAGCTCTCAGATCTGTTAAGGCATGCAGTGTCTGTCCAGATCTTGCTCCTGCCCTGTCTTTGGAGGCAGTCCAATGGAGTAAGAGGATTGCTCAGCTACACCACAAGTACAACTGCCAGGCCATAAACAAAGGCTCTGAAGAGGGCTGCTGATTGTTCAGAGCCATGCAGCTTACCAGCTCTTTGAAGAAGGCAGCCTCCTTATGCTGCTCTGAGTAGCGCTCGTACTGGTCCAGTCCGTCCTGCAGCTTCAGGGTCAGCGTGTCATAGTTGGACCGTACCACTTCCAAAACCTGCCACAAACAGCCAAACACAGCAGAGGAATCAGTATCCACAGGAGGAGCAAGGCTGAGACAGATCACAGCTCTGGCACCTGTTTTCACAACAGAGATGGTTTAACAGTCAATATTTGGCTCATGATTAACAACACGGAGGTGGGCACTAAAGTCTTCCTAATGCCAAGGAACAGTCCTGAAATTTACAGATGGAACCTATATCCATGACAGCAGCATTCTGTCATCAAAATTAGACATATTAACAAATCAAGCAGCTAATTACCACATGTACACCCAGATGCAACACAGAAGCACAATACAAACACAGATTTGCCCAGCCCCACGGTCCTTCCAAGGTTAGTTTTGCCACCACACTTCCCTCCTGGCTCATGAATTACCATTCACAGCCTGCTAAATCACCAGCTTCTAGAGCTGCTCAGGTCAGCTTCCATACAGAGCACTGCATGTCTCTCCTGATAGGAACAAGCTTCTGATGGCCACTAAGAACAGACCAGCCCTGGTATGGACTCTGCTTTTAGAAAGACATGAATCCAGGTCTTTTTGCCCAGGAGATACTTTACTATTGGCCTTCACTGCAACCAAAGCAGTTCCAGCTTTTATTACTGCCCTACTCTGCTCCCAGCATTGGGCTATACTTGCAAATTCATAGTTACACATCTCTGTTCTATTGAACTATTCATTTTCCTAACTAGGGAACACCAAGAGAGACTCCCACAATGATTTCTAGCTTTAAAGCATTGCATGGACTAACACATTTCTCAAAGCACTTGTGAGATGGTTAGTGACAATAATCTTCCTACAAGGGACCACAGAGGTCAACACTCCTGGGCAAACATGTGCCTGAAATGATTCCCCTAAACACATGAACTTCGTTCTTAGGCTGACACCATTTGCTCTAAGAGCTAAACAGAATATCAACATCTGAGGTTTGCACTGCAGTAACCCCTGCTTATGACAAGCTTCAGTCAGGAAGACACAAGGTAAAATGTACAAAGGAAGAGGACCCTGTTCGAAGTCATCACAATTCAGAAAAGATCCTAAGAAGAGCATTGCAGAGGATTGAAGACAGCGACCAGAACAACAAGGAGTGCTTCCACTTCTCCTCTTGTACTCCCAACAGCGTAAGCGCTACTCTCAACTGCCCCCTCCCGCCCTTTACAGGGTTGAATCTTGTTACATCTTCTATTCTAAGAGATCTAAAGTTACTTAGGGTTCCTTCAAAAGCTTGTTTCCCCCAAACTCTGCATGTGGCAGTGGTGCACAGAGACACTCATGCTGGGGTGTGATATGGCAGAAGCTACAGGGAATCATACAAATGAGGACTGGGGGCTAAAAAGGGGTTCCAAAAGTGATTCCCAGGTGAGATGGTCACACAGCAGTCTCTGCAGCTCAACTGCCCTCCAGCATTATAGATGCAAGCTAGGGAGAGGAATAAGCATTTGGACTTGAAGGTCTCAGAGGCCTTTTCCAGCTGCATTGATTCTGATTCTGCTATGTTATTGAAGAACAGTTTGCCAGTGTTGCAAAGGCTCACAGCCTCCTCTCCAGTACTCATTTCCCAGTACTCATGCTCCCAGTACTCCTCTCCAGTACTCATGCTGTTTTGTTTGTCAGCTCCACTGGCACAAAGAATCCCCTGCAATGACATCCATCTCCAAATTCAGCCTGCCCTTCTTGCTCCTGTGTGCAAAAGCTACAAGAAGTATTGCAGAGCCAAGAGCAATGATGAAAGAGAGCCACCTGGGCACAGGAATAACTATCCACTAGGGACAGAGTGTAATAGCATAATGCACCTTCTTCTGAGCAATAAAGGATCTGGCAGCTTGCTCCTGTCAATCAGAGGAAGCCAAATTGACCAAGATTAATAAGCTGCAGAGAAAGAACCTGGTTTGAAAGGTGAGGAGTTGAACAGGCTTCTTCAGCAGTAATTCAAGAGCAAAGGCATTTTATTCAGGGCTACCCAACTCCCCAGGAACGTTCCCTTCAGTCTCCCTGTACTCCCGTACACACAGGCGTGCACAGTGCCACACAGCTGTGATCACTCAATGGATGAACGTGTTTCTTTAGGAACAATCAGGATTCCTCCTTGCTAGCTCTGCACAGAGATCTCTTCAGATACTCAGGAGAGGCATCCTCAAACCATGGTGAAGAAAGTAAACTCTGAGGGCAGTAGTGAGCTCCGTAACCAGAATCCTTTAAATCTGTCCTCTTGCATCACCTTTGAAAGACAGCTAAGAACTCAGTTTGATACTTTAGGATGAGGACAGGGAAGGAAAAAGAGTCCCCCAAAGTCTCTACTCTGTTACTCTTTGTAATCTCTGCAGTGAGCTTGAGATCAGCTTATCCCTTCAGCTATGTACTTCATTGGCTTCCATTCCCTATCTCCTTTAATTATGAAATAGAACTTAAAAAGAAAGGGTAAGTTAAAAATAAATAGCTTCTCCCCACTGCCTGATAATTTCCCTTTCTTGTTGCTGCTGAGAAAAAATGCTACGTGGGATCTGAGATAAACCCACTCACAGATCATTTCAACTTCATACCTTGTAATGGATAGAAACTATTACTGAGATTAGGACCTGCCATCCTTGAGATGATTTCATCTGCTCTTTAAGATGCAGCTGCTAGACAGAGGACAGGTCAAAGAGCAGCAGAAGGTATTAAGAATATCTAACAGGAAGGTTTAAAAGGCATCAACTTCCTACACAGATGACAAAAACCTCACATCCTCTGTGTAATAGAAGCCTGTGTGTTAGCATCCTTTGTCCTTCTTACACATTGCTTTGACTTTTGCTCAGGAAAACTACTGCAGGAAGAACAGCCTTTTTCCTTAAACACACTAGATCTTTATCTGTACCTTTCCACGAGAGACAAAGGAACTAGAGCAATTTAATTTTGAGATTAAAGCATTTCTCCTTCAAAGTCATGTTCAACCCATTCTTCTTGGAAATCTCTTGTCTAGAAAACATTAATTCCAAGATGGGCAAGTATGAGAAGGGACTTTAAGGAGCAGCACTTTTAGCTGCTCTTCCAAACCGACTTTAAATAGTCATTCAGATTTTTACAATCTCATGAGAATCTGGAAAAACACCAGCTTTAGGGTCAGGCAAGGACAGATGAAATCGGACTGTAGATGATCTTCAAGGAGCTTGATGTGACACCCATAAGACTCCAAGGATAAACATGCAGGGGAAGCTTTTCTTCTTTTTTTTAAAATGGTTTACTGGATCTTTACAGTGGGAAAAAAAAAACAAACAAACAAACCAAACAAACCCTAATGGAGTCACAATCTAAAAGTCCTTTTGTAGGTTACCTTAGGGGGATCAGAGTCTTAAAAAAGCAGTATGACGGAAGCGAGCAACTCAGACACGGTCAATACAAGAAAAGGGAAGGCTGCTGAATTCCCTTCCTCCCGTTACCTGTATCAGTCCCAGAGGCTACATTTGCTCATTTTTTCCACTGCAACAAACCAGAACTCAGTGGAGCTGCACCACTGTAATTTAAAGATAATGTGCCATCAAATTAACCCCCTGTCACCACTCACTCACTGACTGCTTTCCAGAACTTCCAGAGAAACGCTGGAGATTAAGGTCCCTGCATGTGTGTCCCCAAACCAACTTTCCAGGAGCTGCTCTGAACAGCAAGTGCTTTCTCTGGCATTCAGATTTCAGCTTCCTCCTGGTAGCTACAACTGCCCATCCCCATAAAACTCTCCTTCCTCAATCATACCAACAACTTATGAGTAGAGGCATGCCCTTAGGAACATGGCAGGAGAGCTGGCTTCCAAAGGAGGGACTGATGTGGGGCTCAGCTCTCTGCAGCATCCCACCCATGCCATGCCAGGTCACTGCACCCAGGGGAACAAGATTATTTCACAGTTTGTGGCTCCTTATTTTACTCCATCCACCAGCTTACCACTACCTTGCAAACTGGATTGACAATCTTGGTTGGTTGGGTCAGTGGCCTCCTTTCACACAAGCTCTGAATCCATTTCCCCCAGAGGCAACTGCCCCTGCCCCCAAATTTTCAGCATTCAAAACAGACCATCATTTTGCTGTACTAGTCACTAGGCACAGACTTCTTCCTTACTGACACAGAGCTGTTCCCTCTGACTGATCCTCAGCAAGAGCCAACATACTGCACTCCCCCAGGAGAGACCAATCTCCCTGGAAAATCCCGTCCTGGGGAAGCACCAGGATTATACACAGCAGCTCTAGGCCCCACAGTGCCCAGGAGAACACTGCTACTGTTAGCAACAAAGCCACAGGGGGAGCTGCATCAGCAGTAAAACCTAATGGGCAACACGCAGCTCTAGGGCCTATCTATCTGCCAGACATAATTTGCTTCATTGCTTAGTAACTTTTAACCTGCAGAATCTTCCATCATCTGCATCTGCAGTCTCTGCCTTACTGGAACATAAAATTAGAGAGCACCAGCAATTCACAGCACCCAGCAAAGGACTTGGTGGTGGGTAGGTTCCAGGAAGCATGCACAGGTGATGACAGAAAAATAAAAGGAAAAACAGAAGCAAGAACAAATCAAGGTCTCTACTGTCTTTTTAATCAGCACAGGAAAGCTCAAGAATGCAATCAGTCAGCATCACCAGTACCCCACTAAAGCCCCTCCATGCCCATAAGACAGTCATTAACTACCACGACACAGGAGAAGTTGGAACAGCACTGATTGAATTATCTCACATCAAGCAAAAGGCAAAACACCCCCCAGCAATGCCCAGGTTAAAATGCACTTGCCCCCCACCAGTCTAAGGGGCATGTAATGCCAACCTCTCATCAGCACTACTGCACAGCAGGGCAGAAGGACTGAGGGCAGCCAAACATGCCTTCTGTCCACCCTGCAGAGGTGGTGGAGTGCTTGTCATTGCCTGTGTACTACACACAGAGGGAATTCTGGCTGTCCCACTTCCCAAACCTAGTGAAAGAGCAAAACACCACAAGCAAAGTCAGCAGTCTGTCCCCTCAGCTCAGAGGCTGGAGGCTGTAGGAAGAGACTAGGGTTTACCTATTCCAGTAGAAATGTGCATTTTACATTGCAGTCCTCAAACTGGCTTGTTTATTCCAGGTTTAGTACAAATCTTCCCCTTTTTCTCCCTCCTTAATCTCTACAACAACTCATAGTCCCTGAGTGTTTCTCTTCATGAATTCAACTGAATTGCAACATTTCTCATTGTAATGAAAAGGCTGCTGACACCTGGACTACAAAGAGGCTATTGCCTCTCCATAATAAAGTGCTGGATAATTGACATCAATTTTACACTAGTAATTTCTAATTAATATGGAAAACGATTTCTTTTCCAAGTGCCATCACACTTCTCACAGAGCAACTTTAAAGTTGCTGATGCAGGCTGGAGTCTTTGTTGAAATTAATCCCCAGAAGCACCACAGACAAAGGACATAACTAAATAATTAGAAGTTAAATAAAAACACACACACACACAGCTGCCACATTTCCCAACAGACTCTGCCCAAACCCCAGCTGCACTCATCTCCTTCTCTGTTTCCTCTTTCTCTGTCTGCAGGAGCCAAGTTCAGAGAGAGGCTCCACTAAGGCTGCCAATGCTACACACACATGCTGGAAGCAGCTGCCATTCACGCTGGCTTCCAGGAAAGCACCCATCCAGGACTAGCAGCAGCACAGAGCTTTTGTCTGACCCAACACCACCTTATCTTTGCAGCTATGCTGGAGCTAAATGCAGTGCTTGATGCTTTAGCACCATTCCTCACCCCCACGCTGATCAAGCCATGCCTATTATTTCCATGTTCATGAATGCTAAGACAAAGAGGAGGAGGATGTTGCTATGATAGTTTCACAACTCAGATTCCCAAGACATGCTGTACAGATCCATGGATGCAGAGGATGTGGAGTGGGTCTGATGGGAAAGACAAAGATGTGGGCTGCAGATTCAAGTGTAACCATGCTACATATGTGTAAGACTCACAGCACTCTGCCAATCCTGCCACGGTGCCCCAAATCTCTTGCATCCAGCAGCTGCAGCTTGTACTACAATGCAGTGAAAGACCCATGGCCCTCTCATGCTGTGGGCTGAGAGACAGCCTCCACCAGCTCACACATATGTCATTCCCAGAGTAGAAGGCATCATCTTTCCTGCCCTGAGTACAGGAAAATTTGCAGGAAGAAGGATATTTTTCCAGTAGTAAAAAGTTCAGCCAGACCAAAAGATCAAGTGAGAGCAAACAAGAGCAAATTTCTCCTCTGAGGTATGACACAGGATGCCACTGATGTGGGATGCACCAACACTGCTGGGCAGTAAGACTGTAAGAGGTCCCTGAGGAGAAGAACAGCCTGCAGAGGTGGGTGCAGCTGCCCACGAGCTCCAGGGTAACAATGAGACATGAGTACACACTCCAGTCCTGCTGGGGAGAATCCAGAGCTGATGGAGTTCATGGGAGTCTTGTTCAGTGTCTGGAGCTGGACACGTGGACAAAGTTGAGCAGCACATAGCAAAGATGAGTGAGCCAGGAAGAGGGAGAGGAGGTGCCTCACCCTGCTCTGCACTGCTGTGGCTGGTGCAGGGACCCCTTCACACAGTTCCCACCAGGTTTACTCTGACACTTTTTGCTCTGTGTTTGCCAAGCTCCCCCTGCTCAGCTCACTGAGCATTAGCCTGGACACTGCTTCCTGGAGTCTGGAAGTGAACTGTGTCTGCCTGCTAGTTTGTCCTTTGTTCCTGCCAGTCACTCCTTGCCATCCTGCTGTTTTCAGTGAACTGCTCTGTGCCCAGCCAAACGTAAGTCTAACTTTCCATGTCCCAAATCCTTCCTGAGGCCTGCTTTTATATATCTGCACCTGAGTGGTATCAAAATCCAGGCCTCATCACTTCTCTACACAAGGCAAAAGGTTTTGATCGTACATAAAAGATTATCATTATTATTATTCTACTTAGCAACATCAAGGAGGGACATTTCACACCCCCTTTTCTCACCTCAGCATAGAGCCAGTCTGTCAGGCTCAGATGATATATAGTAGCTCAGATGTTTGTTCAATGATCTCACAGGAATCTGTGATCTTTAAAGGAACAAGCCTACAAAGGCAACACTTTCTATCCATGGAGCGAGGGTTTGGTTACAGTCTTTCCCTTCTGCCCATAGGTGCCTCTTCTGAAGATAAATAATTTATAAGCTCACTCAGAAAATTACTGTTGTTCTCTGAACTCTGTTAGCAGAAATGGCATCCTATTTTGAGACAAGAGTTATCTGCTTCAAAAATGTTTTAAACCCACAATCCATTAGCAACCTTAGGTGTTCAACTTTATTTAATGGTGGTAAAAAACACACTGATCCAACCAATCTGGATCCAACCAATCTGAGTTCAGAAACGTCTCAAAGCCAAAACTGTTACCCAGCTCCACCAAGAAGCAACTCTAAATGTATAAAACAGTGCCCATTCCAAGCTCTCACGTGACAGGCATTCCCAAAAATCAACAGCTACTTTAGGAAGCACTAAGGCTGCAAACAAGGACAAAGGCAAGTAACAAGGAGACATTAGGTCTCTCTGTGCACTGCTTGCAGGACACTTAATTCATAAGAGGTATAGAGGAGCAGAACAGATTAATGTGGAGATAACCCTGGACATTCCTGCAGCCATCTCTAGGACTAAGCAGTGCTGTGCTACAATACCTTCTGAGCTCCAGCTGTCAGGTAGCTCAAAGCCTATGTCAGGAATGCTTTTGCTGCAGAGTAATTTCAAGAAGTCACATCTATACATACACACGACAACTCCCACATGTGTTAAATGCACTTTGCTCAACCCATTCAAGGTTTGGAGCACATACAACAAAAATGCATGTAGCCTCACACTGCTTTTTCTCAAGGCCAATCCACCTTTCCCAGTTTCAAAGATGGTCAGTGGGTTTACACTAACCTGCATATCCCACTTGGCACAAGAACCTGGTATTCTTTGTGGGACACTGGTGCTCTTTCCCAGACTGCAGGGACAGGCTCCCCAGGGAAAATAAAGGAGGCAACTCTGTGCCATTCAAGGAAGGAAAACGGGTTCCGTGAGCTTCTGCCAAGGGAACAAACACCCATATACTGCCTAATGCTGGCACTTTCAAAACCCAGGCAGAAAAAAAGAAGTCAAAGATCCTGAAACAAATTATCTTAAAAATTATCAGTTAATAAAATAAGCAGCCTCCAAAGCAGACATTTAGATCTGGAAGGGGAGATATGCCAGAAACCGAATGAAGCCCACTAAGCTTGCCTGATTTTAGAAATTTTGTTGAGAAAGGCAGGCAGTGTTAAGAAAGGCCAGAATGATGGCAGGAGCATAAAACCCTGAGATAGATAGATTTGCTATTTTGGAGTTACAGCCCGCTTTGGAGTTGTGAACCCTTATCTCCAGCTGGTGGCATTTATGAAAACATTTCTCACTGCTAGGTACGTAAGAGCACTTGCAATTCTGCCAAGGCTCCAAACGCACTGCAGATAGCTGTGGACTGGACCGTTAATTTTTTTATTTCCCCTTTGTGCTTACAATTAACTTAAGTGCTGAAATGTGATGGGCTATTCGAGGAGCAGCTTTTTATCTACCAGCTGCATTCTCACAGAGCAGTAAATCAACTGCTGTCACCAAAACATCACACAAGAGGACAAGAGCATCCTTATGCTCACTGTTATCATTCCTGTTACCGTTCAGCCTAAGTGGCTAACCAGCATTCAGCAAATGAATGCTATGATTTGTGTGCAACCTTTGGTGCAATTCTCTATTTACAGAAGACCTTGTCCTCCTGAACACTGAGGGAAAAAAATAGTCAGAAGCAGCTCTGCAGCACCATTTAACTGACCAAAGCAAGACCAGTAACCTTGGTCCCCAAAACAAGATAAAAGAGTTTTAAATTGTGAACTGCTGTTCCAGCTGAACTGAGAAGCCAAGATGTACAAAGTTATTACAGAAATCAAAGACAGATAGAAGAACCTTAAAAATGGTAGCTGAAGATTTTTAAGAGAAGATTTGAAATAAAACCTCTCTAGGACCAGTAGCCAGAAAGCACCCTGGCAAATGCTGGAACTCAAATATGCAGCTTTCAGCCGAGATTGCCTTGATGAAATGACAACAGGGTACCTGATGTACACCAGAGGAAACTCATTCCCAGTAAAGAAATTAAAATTTGCCCACAAGACAGTTAGCTCAGGAATAAGGCTGTCTAGAGAATAGATTAAGGCAGGGTATGCAACAAACCCCTTTCTGTTCAATCAAAGCCAGACAGAATTAAGTGCACTGCTCCAGTTCGAAGAAACCAAAACCTAATGTGCACAAGGAAAAAACAATGGGGAGGCTTATTCTGGTTATGGCCTAATCAAACACCTGCAGTCACATGAGGTTCTGGAATTACATCACCTGGTCAGGTTCACAGAAATCAGTAGAGGATCCAAGAGAGCCTTGTGCCCCTCACACAGCCATCACAGACTTCTCTGGGATATAATGATTGCAGACTAACGTAGAAATAAAACCAAATCAAAACTCACCAGGACTCTGACTTGAAGATCAAGACAAGTGAAAGGAGAACACAGACACCCCAAAAAGCCAGGGAGCTTGGCAGGCATTTTGATTTTCTTTTTCATCTTTTACAGCAACTAGCAAGCCAATGGCCTTTATGAATGTACAGCCCTAGTTCTGAAGCTTGCTGAGAAAAAGTGGATGCTAATCTAGCTCATGACTTTTTTTTTCCCTAATGATCAGAAATCTTTTTAAACTTGGTTTGCACAGCATGAATGAATTTAATTAAAGGAAGAAGCAAAACTAAATACCAATATGCCAAAAAACTGGCCACAAACCAAGTGGATGCTTGTATTTAAAGTAAGTCAAATCAATATAGGACATGCTAGAGAAAACCAGCTAGGACTGGAGAAGGATGGTATACCTTTGGAGGGACAGACATTAGAAGGATCAGTTCCCTAGCTCCTACTTACATTTCAGCAATTAGTGGAAGTGATAAAAGGCAGTCATTCAGTGGCCTGAGGAGATGCAATGAAGCCAAGAAAGAGGAAACACTAAGCTCACCTACCTGACTACATGTGGAAAATGAACTGAAGTTTGTTCTCAGGGAAAATAAAAACTTTTGAATACAAGCAAGAAGTCTGGATAGCCAAGAAACCTACTGAGCAAACAGCTGTTTGATTATTTGCACTATATTGCAGTTCTTCAGTATGTTTTATGAACTAAGAGCACTGGAATCAATACACAAGATTTAAAACATGGCTTATCAAAGACACAGTGACAATGCAGTTTTTCTCCTTTATTTTTGTGTTCTCTCTAATAATTTCTAATTTTCTATTTGTCTTTATAACTACTGTTGAGTCTTGAGCCAATATTTCCAGGATTATCACAGTGACTCCAGGAGTTCTTTCCTGCATGGCAATATCTAGCAGACTTAAACTACAGTTTACAGATTCTGAGAGACTTAAAAATTCAGTCTGCAAAAATACCTTCTAAAGATAGAACACAAAAGAAACAGAAGATCTGTAGTCAACTGGTAAACTACAAATACCTAGAAAGGCTGTAGCAGCAGTATGCTAAAGTAGCAAGCTAATATGGAAAGGTGGGCAGTGCTTGGAAATTTGTGTGACTCAACCCATATAAAAGTTCTAGCTCTTAAGGCTTTTGCAAATCTGGAGCTGGAACAGACAGTTATAAGCTGCTGATGATCCTTATCCTACAAAAAATCCATTAATGGAAAGAAAACTTCAGCTGCAAAATGTCTGCTCTAAGGCAGCAGTCCCAAAAGTGGTTTAAGTCAATTTAAGTGCAGGTCACCAGGCCTGCAATCCAGAGTCTGGAGTTCTTCCTTCAAAGGCATTCACTGCAGAAATAAGACATTCTATTGTGCAAGTCTCTGTTCTAAACACAAGTACCAAGGGTGTAAGGGACCAGGCAGTAGTGACATCAGGAGGGAATGAGAAGGTAAAGGAGGAGTGGTGATGACTAAAATACTGAAAAGGCAGCTGTGCAAGTCAGGTTTATAGGAATTACAGCAATGTAATTACATCTCCTACCAAGACCACAGGATCAGATCAGATCTGTCCCAACTGATCCTCACAAACACCAGACACACTTTGGAATCTTAGACTAATGTGCATTGCACAGCGGAGGAAAAGGAATGGACAAAGTCTGTGATGAGGGCAGAAATAAGGAAACCAAATAATTTCTGATATGCTGAAAGAGTGAAGCTCGTTAACATTTTAATTTGTCGAATTATTCCCTTTTGTGCTGTTGGAATGTGTCATTCTTTTGAAACTCCGTCTGGGCAATGACCAAAACTGAAACAGAACAAGACCATTAATGCTTGGAAGCATCCATAGCCAACACACAAAACGTTTTCTGCCTGCAAAACCAGAACTGCTTAAACTTGCCTGCTAAGTTAATTTAAAAGGAACGTTTAAACGGCTGTTGGTACAAATGGAAATGCAGAGGTTACTATCCAAGATAATCACTAGCAAGGGCAGGCCTGATGAGATGCTGAATGCTTAGGCTGAGACACTTTTTGACTGAAATAGAGATGTGCTGGAAAGCTGACCAGCAGACAGTCAGCAAGGTGAAGCTGAGTGGGAGCAGAGATTTGGGCATGGACCACACACAGAAAACAGCTCAGATGTTTCTGAGAAATCAAATTGTCTGCTGCTTATTACTGTCCTTCTCAGAGAAAAGACATCCATGTGCAATCCCTGGAATAAACACAGACACCAAAGGTTGCTGACACTCATTTGTTTCTAGTCCTTTCTCCTTATACATGACAGAAACTATCAGAGCCCAGGATAATAGCTATGCCTCTGAAGAAGAATTCCTGGCATGGTTAAATGGCATCTTGCAATCAAAATATACTTGGAGAACAAGAAGGCTTGTATGCCTTGGAACACAGTGTTTATCCCATGAGCATTTCTTCCACTTATGTCCTTAAAATATCAGACCTAGCACCCCTTCAGCACCAGCACTCTCACGATTCATATGCTCCCAACAACAACCCCAAACACTCCAGGAGACAAATCTCTTCAGAACGAGTAGCTGACGAAGAGTGAAAAGAGGCATCTTACATCTACGACAGCAAGCTTTTATCTCCACAGACAGTCAGAGTCTGGATGGGCAGGAAGGACATGACACAAAGGTGAGGCTTACTGCTGACAGACCAGATAAGATTACAGTGCTGGCTGTATACCCACCACTGACAATCAAGGGAAAGGTGACTTGTGCTGGCACTTGTTCTCTCCAGAGAATGAGGAGAACAAAAGAACACAACCTATGCTTCCTTTCCAAAGCACCTTTAGCTGTTGACTCCTCAAGTTGAGCTGATCAAATTGAGCAGCAAGCTAGAGAACTACTTGTCCACAATGCCTGCCCTCTGAATCAGAAACATGCACCCTTTGCAGTCACAGCTTTAAACAGAACCTGCCGGCTATAGAGACAGGATATAGTGAAGGCTTAAGTAAAGACCATGCCACTGTCCTTGGGATATGAAGCTGATCACCAATGCTTCTGCTTTCTCTATATATTTCTCTTTTGCCATACTCCATGGATCAGTACCTGCAAGATCTGTGATGGAAATATCATCTCCACTGTAATTTTTGCAGTGCTTGGAGGACACCATTGTTCTACAGCCTAAAAATCCCTCTGTGAGGATTTAATGCTCCCAAGTGCCTCTTGGACATCAAACATTTTGAAAACTATTAGCTCTGATGGGTTTTTGAATAAGGCTCAGGGAAGCCACTTGCTCAGTATTTCTTATGAGAAAAAGGTAGCTCTGATCTGGTAGAATAAAAATTACTGAGAAGGAAGAAGAGGAGGAAAAGGAGAAACAAAGCCCACCCAGCCCACATCGCCTGCAAGCAAGGAAATGAGATTTGATTTACCCTGTGATCCTGAGGTGTATTCAATTTCAGTTTGAATTTCCACTGCATAAATTCAGCTTGGCTGAGCAATGTCCCCATTAGAGACTGTCCAAAGCAACATAAGATGATCCACAAATTATTTTTGAAGCTGAAGGTTCAAAGCCTTGGTGAGGTGGGTTTTTTTAGCATATTTTTGCATGAGCAACCCATAAACTCATGTCTTCCCAGAAGTTTGAAGAAGACAATATAAAGAAAGCAATTAGATACAGTGCATACACAACTCCTTATTGTTGCCAATTAATCAATTTATTTATTTAGTTCACTGGTTTAATTTCCTGTTTCTACACCACAGAGAACAACTCTGGGTCTGTTTTCTATGAGGCAAAGGGATTACATGACAAGCTGAAGTCACTCACTAAAAGGACTTGAGGGCTTCAGTTCAGATATTAATAACTCAGCTGCTTTTTCTCCAGATTTTAAAACCTTTAATTTGTACTGCATCAGCTGGTAGTTTTATTTGCACAACTATTTTTGTTTAAATGGAAATCAAACCCTGCTCTTCTCAAATACTGCTGCATTGCCCTCTTGATATTACTCTCACATCCAAATTTTTGACTATACGTAAAGAGGATTTCATGCTTGCTTAGCAAATTTCTTAAGAAACTGCACCTTATACAAATACACAAGTTTAAGTTCTACTCGGCCTTTCCTGAATAACCAGACATATCAGCTGAGCAGTCCCCTCAGGAATTCAACACCACTAGAAGGCTTGGGTGGAAGCTTTGGAGGAATCTCTGTGTCTTCAACTCAGTCTCAAATTTCAAAGAAGCTCTACAAAATGTTTGCCTGCATTTGATCACATAGTAACACATCTTTAAGGATAAAGCAGAGGGATCCATTCTCACCCTCAGCTAACACAGAATAAATTGGTACCACATTTACCTTGCTAAGAAAGCCAGCGGCAGAAGCTAAAGGGGGTCACATTTTTAATTACCCTGTAGAGACTCCGATCTTACAGTTCTAAGTATCATTTGCTAAAGGGAGTTTCAGTGAAAGTAGTGCTATAATTTAACCCCAACACTTCTATCATCTTAGACTGTATGAATAAAACACAGAAGCAAGTCTGCAGGTTGAAAAATTCAGGTACTTTAAAGGTCTGGGGTTTCCTGTGGCCTGAACTGGCCCGACTCAGCAAACACTAAATATCTTCCATATGCCTTTTTAAGGCCCAACTTGTGACTGTGCCTAGAGCTTTTATTTGGTGTATTTTCACAAACTGCAATAAGTAGAGCTGTTCACTTTGTTTACTGCTTCTAGACAACAACTGCCATCTACAATCAGCTCAGAGAGGACAGCAGGGCAGGGCTGGCAGCAGCCACAGGATGCAGCATAGCAGCAAATGATGGCTGTGCATTAGGAAAGGTGCCATCATTTTTCCTTCTCAACTCTCTAAAATATGTGAAAGGCACTAATTAACAGGCTAGCCAAGGCACACAAAGGCTACAAAAAAAGATATCCCTAGTGTTCTGTTAAGGCCCAATCCTAAAATGACTACCAAGGCTTTAGGAACCAACTGAACTCTCTCAGTCACATCTCCAAAACTGATACCAGAAAGAATTCAAACATCACAAGAACTGCAGAACCGAGAAAAGCAAAAAAGAAATAAAGTGACCTACTTTATATTCTGTTATCCCATGTTGAAAGAGACCAAATCACAAAAAGCCAGAAATGCACATGTAAAGGAATCCTCCCAAAGGCGTGCACTGTCAGCAGTGTGACAGCACTCAGCCACCCACAGAAAAACAAGGGCAGGGAAAAAACTCCAGTCAAATACTGCACCAGAACAACAGCTCAGTACCCAGAGAGAAGGGAACATAGAGTAGGAGCTATAGAGAACATCAGAAGCCTGAGATCTGAAATGCCACTCGCTCAGGCTTATTAGAGCCTCTTCCAGGGAGGGACCCTGAGCATCAGAACGACCCAATCGCCTTTTCCAAGAGAAAGAGACAGAGAACAGTTGTCATAAACATTTTGTGGCTATTTCTCCAGGATCTGTTCTTGACTCAGTTACAAGTGGCAGGGCAGAAGAATGTGCAGCAGTCTGTAAACACCCAGGTACAACTGTGTAAGGTGACTACAGAGGGTTAACAGCCAGAGTCTGGATTAACCTTTTCAATAATGACGCTGTTAAGCACAGGAAAGTAAGGGGCTCAGGGAGAGTGTAGGCAGGTGATTTTCACCCTCCATTCCCCAGGTTTCTACAGATGAATACCATAAAAATAAAACCCACTTATTCCCAAGATTCAACTTGGTGGATTTTTGCATCATTCTTTCCTAAACAAAGGTCAGAATCAAGCCAAATGGCCATTTTCCTTCAAGCATCTTAACCTGACGTTTTCCACACCCATCACGGAAAAAGGTATCCCTGACATACCTAAGCTGAAGTCACACTGAGTTATGATCTCATGTATGAAAAACATGGCAGCTTCAATCCTCATCTAACAACAGAACAGTTACCTGCATCTTCAAACCATGCCTCACTCAACTGAAGGGTTTCTGGGTGATGATGAGGGACCAGGCTATGCCTTAAGCTAACAAGACCACACGTTAACAACTAACTTTCTGAGCAATTAGGACAGGAGTGGTCAGTGACCGATTTCTTTATGCTAAAATATTTGGTATGACATTAACTGCCCAGCCCCAGTACCACTTATTCCTAGTTCTGATGCATCAACACACTAAATAGCAACAGAAGCACTTTAGGACTCAAGCAGTCCAGGAATATTATCCCTCTGGGCACTGCTGAGGGTGGAAAGCTCAGCAAAATCTGCATGATGTGGAAAACTGTCATCAACCAGAGAAATTAAGGTTCAGATCATGTTAATATTCTATCCTGCCAAAGTGTGTCATACTCAGGTATCTATGAAGAGGCTGAGATTAAGTATTACAGCAGATTTCTTTTTATTCTTCTGAGAAGGGGAGTTTAGCCCAGCAACAGACCTAAGTTTTCTCTCTATGCCTATAAAGTGACTTGTAGGTGGTACTGTAATTAAATAGGTCCATCCCTTAAAATAGAAAAGCACATCTTTACAGCTGAGGTGAGAACTAAGACTCTGTAGTGAGATGCTTCCATCAAGTCACTGGTTTTCAGGAGCATTAATGACAGGGTAGAAAATTCTCAGCAAAGCAGCCTGGATGAAAAAAATTGAAGCAGACAATCTAAGTCTAAGTTCCAGCATGCCTACCTCAGCTCCCTCACAAATCCACATTTCTGTTTTCATCAGCGGAAAGACTGTTCTTGTTCTAGTGTTTCAAGATGTTCAACAAAAACAGCACATACTGCAAACAAAACACAGCCAGCCTCAAGAACTCTACACTGCAGTTCACAGCTACCTTTTTTGAGAAATGAAAGGGACAAAAGCACCTGCAGATACAGTCACATAAAGGTCCATCTAGGTCCATGTTCTGTGTTGTAAACTGTTTATAAAATGACAGATAAACTTTGAGAGTGGCAGAGACAGGTAATGTTTCCTGAAAGCTGGAGAGATGCCTGACTCCAGCAAACCACCACCATAACACATCTGAGCAGAGGCTGGTATCTAGGTTTGGGGAGGGATATATGTATTTCTAGTGCAGAAGTGAACTGGAAAAGGAGACTCAGTCATTATTCAGCCAGTTAAGCACATGCTTTCTTTATACACTTGGAAAGAGAATTGCTGGCAGAATGAGAGACATTTCAGGGCTTTGTGTGACTTTCAGATTCACATATGGATTGATTTGTTCTGGGTTTGGAACATTATTTGTCACTGAACTAGGAGATGGCTGCAAAGTACAATGCATTACCTAAGTGAAAAGACTGGTGCCTTACTTGCAGAAGAGCAATAGTTTGGTTTACATTTTGCTGAAGAAATATAACCAGAGAGGAGTTGACAGCAGTGCCCAGATTCTCACAGTATTCCCACAATACTGTTACTTCCAGCTTTCCATTGTGTTAAACATGCTCATGGGGCTACAGGGCAGCTCAGTTTGCTCTGAAAAAAGGTATTGCAGACATTCCTAAATCCAAAGCATCCCAAGAACAGTTAGCTAGCCACCTCATGTCAGCTCACTGATGCAAAATCTCATTGCTATAATGGTGCCTTGTCTGTCCCTGCAAGCAGCAGCCACTGTCTCAGAGACAGAAGCTCATTCATGCCACCACAAGTGGGAGAAGAACTCATTAGAACTTCTACAGCTTTGACACAGGATCCAAAACCAGCATTTTCTGAGTAGTCAGGGAGCCACAGAGCATGATTTCAACAGCATTCTCTGTGTGTTTTTACATCCAACTCAAAAACAAATGCAGTCTGCTGAATTACAGCTGCTGAGGAAAATACACTTGGGAAACCATGACAGGGTTTGTGCACAAATAAGCCCTCAGCAGGACAGTTCATTAGGGGATTCTGCACACAGTGACACTTAGTGGCAAAGTTTCCAACCATCAGGCTAAGGCATATGGCAGGAGTCACTGGAAACAATGGGCAGACTGTCACCTAATAACATTACCACCTTCTCCAATTGTTGAGATTGTAACAGTAGATTTTCCATACTTATCCATCTTACTGCCAGAGGTCATCCTAACTAAGACTTGTCTCCACAGAGAGAAACAGGCCTGCTAGTTTAAACTAACATTGATACAACTGTGACACACCAGTTAACACTGATACAAGTGATGCTTCCTGGGTCGCATCAGCTTATTCTAAAATCATAGGTACTGTCAGACAATGCTCCACAACAATTTACCAGTTTCTCGGGTGGGAGACCAGAATACATTTTTACTCTTAGAAATTCTTGCTGTGAAGCAGTTATTGGTGGAGAACGTAAATCCACAGATTGGAAAATGTGGAAGAGAAACTCCTCCAAACAGGTGCTCAGGTGAAAGCAAACACAGAATTAATCCTTCTGCAGGCCTACACCCCTGCAGCTATGAGGCAGATGCTGCTGCTCAAACAGCATGTGCTGCCAGCAATACTTAGCTCCCCAGGAGCTTATTTGTGCCTTAACTGAGCCATGGGGGAATCCAAGGGCCCTCTGACTACAGCAGTGGAATTGATTTATAGCCTCTGGCACTTGGCTGATGAACCACCTTCCCCAGCTTCCATCTCTCCAGACATCCATTCCCCCAGCTTGCTGTCTTTTGAGTGGCACATCTTGCTTCCCTGAGCAATCCCACTGCCTGTCTCAGATCTCCCATGAAGACAGAAAGAGTGACACACATCAGAGATGCCACCCTCTTCACTATTAAAAGGTTTGCCTTTGAAGTCCCCACTGTGGACAATAAACGTCTATGTAGTATCTTAACATCCAAATGTCAAGCGTCAGAGAGCCAAAAAACCTAATCTTACAGCTGAGTGGAGCTCTGTTCAGATGTGGCACCTTTTGGCTCAGCAGCATTTACTCTCCTGCTCTGGGAGGGGTGGAGACCAAAAAGCTCCATTTGTTTCCCACTTTGAAATCAGAGCGATGACCCAATTTGTCACTTCTGGGAAACAGCTGCAGCTCCAGCTAGAGGATCCAGAAAGGGAAGGCAGAAAAACATCATCTGTAACAGCAGGATACTACCAGAGAGAAGAAGAGTATGACTCTCTAAAGGCAGGAGTTTTAACCTAAAGAAGCTCCAGAATGAGCAGGGCTGGCAGTCACTGCAGTCAGTCCCCTTTTGTGAGAGGAAATGTGACTCCAGGAGCGGCTGCTCACAGCCACACTGCAGTCTGTAGCTGGCACAGCAGGCTGTAGTCTGTCTGCTTTTAGGACTCCCAGGCAGAGGGATGACTGAATGTAAGGAAGCTTAGGGTGGAGCTCAGGACTAGAGCAACAAATCATAGTGCTATAAATCCAGCTTTACAGAGGATGACCAAAGAAGTTTGCACAGTATCTGTAGGCATTATGGCAAAAGCCAACACCTATTGTTCCTGTTTCACAAAGGATTAAAGAATGTTCTCAATCTGAAGTTTTACAAAATGCAAATTGAATTGTGCGTTCACACAAGCCAGACGTTGACAGCTTCTGCTTTAATCACAGATGTGCAGAGTTGTAATTTAATCTTTATAAATGCAGACTGTTTTGATCATTCTGTTGCAGTCCTCTGTGGAGCTTTCCCTGCCCTATACAGGCACTTAACAGTGACGGGAATCCGTAACACTGCTCGGCACTTCCTCAGCAGCCTTCCCTGGCAGATCACACAGCCCTTCAAATGCTGCCTGGCCCCCTGCACTCCGGAGGGCTCAAGGTTTGCTCAAAGCAGCACAGTGACAGCAGGAAGGAGTTTGGACCCCACCCTGCAGCCCCCTCCTCTAGCTACCCACAGCCCCTTTTCTAGGTTTAGAAGCAATAAAAAGCAAATATGTGCAAAAGAAGCACATATAAAGCAAATCTGTCTGTTTTGTGAAACTCGTAAAGAGGACAAGCACTGGAACTAGAGCAACATCAGCCTGCCTCCACAATGTGGACTGGGAGCTTATTTCAAAGTTGAACCTATGGTTCGTGCTCAGCACACTCCCAGATGTGAGCCAGGCTGGGCTCGTAACTCACACCACTGAGTGTAGCTGCCATAGCCCCAGCACAGAAACTTATCTAGCTCCAGGAGACTGCATTCAGTGGCAGCCAGCACAAAGTAGCACCTCCCCAAGGCAGCTCTTCCAAGCTAAGTCCCTAGCATTCAGTGGTCACCTGTACCACTGCAGTCTTCAGGCCCTTATCAGTCCCTGTTGTAGTGGCAAAGCAGGTCAAAGATCTGAAAACAGCCATAAGAACTGAAGGCAAGCCTTGCTTTGAAGTTTAATGGACTTATTTTGTTACTAGTTTGTACCTCAAGGCAGTTCCTTATCTGCCCAAGAGGGCAGCTCACAGAAGTGGTGGAAACAAGACAAGCCTCAGCATCTGCAGTGCACAAAGGGTGGAAAGACTCCTCTGCTCCAGGAGCAGCCAAGGTTTTTTGGGGTCATGCTGCCCCTGAGGCCCAGAGCAGCTAAAAGCCCCACCAACAGTAAGAGGCAGGATGCTGGGGCACCTTTGTGTTGAGCCTGAAGGAATGGAATGGAAGAGTTTCTCCCGTTTCTTACTGGAATAGGGTTGCATCTCTCCAGTAGCAGCTATTTTTGAAAATCAAAGTCTTTCTTTTGTCTCTCTAATGGCCTAGCACAGTTGTCCCCCCTCCTCCACTGACGCACAGTTTACTGCATTCTGCATGTTAATAGAAGACACTACACAGCACAAAGTCACTGCTCCAAAGCTCACCTCCAGCTCCAAATCTCCTTGCTGCAAAGCTGATCAGACCTTGGAGCCTGTTCAGACCCATTCAGTCTGGCACACTGCATAAAGCAGTCTGAGATGTTAGTAAATAGCAGGGACATTTCTCTGATTAAACAAAAAACAACAAAAGCAACAACAACAAAAAAAGAGGACGATCGCTAAACCAGAGAAAATTCCCATCAGCTAAGCAAACCAGCAATTTTTAATATAGATTTTTTCCAATTTCACCTGGTGCAGCTCTGCTCTTTCTATTTAAATGATAAAATCTGTTTCAAGCCATTAGTCATGAGTAGGTGTCTGTAATGAGACCATGAAAGCCAACATCCCTGCCTCATTTGCAAAGACACGATGACTTTAAATTAAGATCTTCCCTCGGTGATCCCTCCTTAGCTGAAGTTTCACATTCCCACTACTGTGTGCAACACAACACTAGCAGGCTTGAGACCTTCTCCCCCAAACCTCACTGCATTTCAGAAATGAAGCACCATTATGCCAAGACCATTATAAAGTATTTCTCAAGTCCTCATGACACATTATAGTAATGTAAGAGATTAGGGGGATTTACTGTGGTAGTACCTAGCACTGACAATACTCAGCATTTAAAAAATATCAAACACAGACATTGCCAAGAGGCTTTTAACACCACTGCCAGCAGTGCTAAAAAAAGACAAAGCATTTGGTATCTGCCAGTGGTTTTGCTACTAGTTATGGAAACCAGAACAAACTGAATAAACCCTGACATCAATGGCTCGGAATTAAAACATTTTAGGGCACCTAAAACAAACTACACCCTTTTGTGTCTTTCTATGCAAGTCCCTTGTAGAACCCCCTTGAGCAGCACTGCAGGTTAGTCCCTCAGAGCCTCACCAGGTAACAGAGGGCCATTTGGATTGGGGTGGCAAGGAGGAGCATTCAGCAATTGAGGTATGACCTCAGTGAAAGGGAAATGGCTTTGTGAGATGGCCTGGCCAAACTGGATTGCAGCTACTGACAGTGCTGGGTTAGTGGTTGGACTAGATGAGCTTAAAGGTCTTCTCCAACCTGAAACAATTCTATGATTTTACCTGAGTTACAAAGGTACTACAGTGTGAAACAATCCAAGTATTACCCTCATTTGTAACAATTTCAAAAGTGACAAAGTTGTTCTGGTTTTCCATCACAATCTGTTCTGGCTCCCAGCACTTTCCATCTGCAATTACCAGACATAAAACAGGTGCTCACAGCAGACTCTCACACTGAACTTTACCTCCATTTTGGAGATGGCATAATGTCCCCACTGTGGCTGAGAAGAGGGGCTTCTACTAAAAAAAGCACAGAGATGCTCCTGACTAACAAGCATTATCAGTCCTGTGTCTGATATCTCAATTTAAGACCCTTAGAGAGGAAATTATGGAGAGAAAAAAATGCCAAAAAGAAGAGACCTTAGTGAGCAATTTTCTAACTGGCACAAGACTTGATTGGTATGCAAGGCACCACAACACATTCCTATCCAGAGAAGATTCAACACAAACGATTAGGTTCCTCTCACTTTGGCTTTTCTTGAAAGTTGTGCTGCATTGCCATCAGGCAGAGAGCTGCCTTCTTACAAACAGCTGCTCTTTCACATCCAGAAAAAGGCAGATGTGAGACCCCACCTAGACCATTCATGCTGTGTTTTCATCCTTTTTGTTTGTCTGCATTTGCTCTTCTGGAGCAACTCTTGTGTAGCTGTTTCTTCACTGCCTTGACTCTGTTCTCTACAAATACGCTAGAAAATATTTTGGGAGCTTCTCAGATCAGATATGGCACAGAGAAAGTCTACTGCCTCCAACATATTAAGTAAAAGGCAGTCCAGTCATCTGGATAGTACAGATAAGCCTATGAATTCATTTCATAAAAGGCTATTTTGCCCTTTGACTCAAGAATGTACCAAAACCTCTTTGAAGACATGGGAATAATCACTTGCATGGAAGAGCTAAAATTACATTGGCAGTTAACGGCCAACACGATCTTTTTGACTGTGCAGCATCTTTCAGTCCCTTAAAGGATGTGCAGGGAGGAACCAAATGTTGAGAGACAGAATACCACAAAATAACAACACTGAAGTCAGGTTTAACAAATCAGCAAGTGAGGAAAGATGCCAGTAACTAGATAAGACATTTCCTACTTCATAGTGAGGAACTACAGCAAGGTCAAAACAGCTAATGACAAGGAAGGATTCTGAGTTTGCCTTGGCAAGGAAATGCTTTGCAGAAGGCACTGAGGATCCCATAGTGTTTATAGACTGAAGTGGCTCATCGTTTGCTTGTCCCTGGGAATCTCCCACCCTTTGCTGGAGAGAATATGGGATGGAAAAGGTCTTTTCCCAGTATTTCTGATCAGAACATTGGATAAACCCCTCAACACTGAATAAAACCCACAACAGTCAGCAAAGCAGTTCCACAAAGTCTTACAAATATATTTGCCTAGACCAGAAACCTGTATATTCAGACTAAGGTTCCTGGAAATCTCTAGGGCTGAGAACATACAGCAGCATTAACAGCCTGTGCTTTAAACAATCCCGCGCCCATCACGTTCAAGGGCCTACAAATCCCCCCAGCATGTAATATTGTTAAAATTAATGCTTGTAAATAAAAAAGGAGAAAGCATTGAAATTACAGACTTAGAATAGTAATAAATGGACATTAGTAATTAACAAGGTAATAAGGGCTTCAATAGGATTAGGAAAAGAAGAAGATAGAGCAAAATCTCTTTCAGCTGATTACTTAGCTACATTTAAGCGTATTAAATTTAAAACTAACTAACTAAATAAATAATCTAACACATTAACAGGGTGTCAGAACTTAGCTTCAGGTGAATTTGAAACAAAGCAGAGCAGCTAGAAATTCGCCTTCAGACAATGCTATGTCAAAGACAGAGCAATCCTCCTGATTAGCAGGAGCTACCACAGAGGAGTGTAAGCAGCCATATGAGACTGGTGAAAGACTGGTGTCTGAGAAAGAAATCTTAATTAAAAGGAAAGTTTGACCCTTAAAATTCTAAAAACAAATGTTTTCAGTAAAGAAACACCAGTCTTCTGAAACTCCTGGAGTAAGTCAAAGAAGAAAATGACCAGTCCCAAATGTAGTATCTGTATATGGACACACAAGCTAAAAGTCAGCATTAAATATTTCAATGTGGTACACTTCAAAAGACAGGGCTATAAAGGATGGTGGATTCTGTGTAGAAAATATTTAAGGAGAGCAGAGAAATGGGTAATTAAGTGAACACACAAGTTAAAACAAAGGTACAGCTGGAAGGAAAAACAAAAAAGGAAAGAGACTGCAGCAGCCAGAAGGCAAGCTTGATCCCTCCCCTTCCCACACACACGCTGAACAGCGCACACAATGAAAACTCCAAATTCTGTTAGCCCACAAAAGCCAGACCCTGGGCTTGATCTGGGCCAACTACCAATATGTCTCATGGACTTACAGCTACTGACAGAGGGGAAACCACAGTCCAAACACACAGACCTGAGCTCACTGGCATAACTGAAAGTGGAGGCAAGAAGTATCCATCCCTCTCCTCGTGCAGTAAATTGCAGAGTGCTGACTAAACACCCTGGGACCACACACTCCCTCACCACAGTGACATCTCCCTTACTTCTCTGCAGTTTATCTGGGGCTATTATTGCTTTATTTTGTTTGATATTCTCCCTATGTTGAGAGAAAGCATGAAGGGAGAAAAGAAAAAAGAGAAATCTGTCTGCCTTTCAACTTCCTAATCATCTTCCTCAAAATGCTTCATGCATCAGCACTGATTTCATTATCTGCCTGCTGCTAGAGATTTTATTTAAAGAATAACACACAAGGAAGAAAGGATTTAACCTGACCTCCCTGAACTGCTGGGGGATGAATACTACACAGAGCTGTCAGTGAAAAGCTCATTTCCTTTCTCAGACTAACTCAAAGACTATGCAAAATTCCCCTCTACCCAAGCCTCCAGTTTTAAATTGGGCTATCAAAGGCTTTTCTTTTTTAGAGGCCTGGGTTGATGTAATCAGTGTATCATCAATGAATGAGAATTGATAACACAAACCATCACAAAGCATAGCTGTGGATACAGTGACTCTCAGAGGCAGAACAGTAAGAAAAATTGAGTATATTAAAACCAATGTTCTTCTATCCAACTATACCAAGAAGAGAATAAAAACCAGTAGGGGCCACCTTTTTTCCCCCCACTGCATCAGTACAGCATTCATCCCAAGCCTTTGGGGGTGTTACATATTACAGATCAAGTAGGTTAATAAATAAAAAGGTTAGTGGGAAACATGGAACGGTATAAGCAAGAAATAGTAAAAATATCATGGACAGAAAGAGAAATGAATTGCAGAACAGGATACGATCAGGACCTTTTAGCAAGCACAAGTATAGGATCCCATCCAGTGGAAGGGGCAACCCAAGGTGCCTTAAATTAAGTCTGTCCTGAACTGCATAAACAATTTCTTCTCCACAAGGTCCAGAGTTGTTGATGCAGCTGTATCTGGGATGACTCCCCAAGCTCTTATGGCAGCTCTGCATTTTGTCCACCACACACTCCTGCAGAGTCATTTATCTCTCTAAGAGTGATTAATGTATAATTCTGATATTTTATTTTGGGAAATAGGCCATCTCTTACATTCCTGAGACCACTCACAGTAGCCTATTTTCAAAAAGCCACATTTACAGATTTTATGCAATACAAGCAGAACACGAAGATAGCAAATCAGGCTAAATTAAGGAAGGGAAACCTAAAATGATCACACTCCTTATTAAAAACCTCTGCTTTTTAAAATCTAACCCAACTGACTTCAATTACTCTAGAACTTTTTTACCAGCTGCTGTCAGAGTTCTAGGTCCCCAATATCACCAAAAGAAAAACATGAAACTATGCTCAACAGTTCTCTGATAACTAAGTTCACTGCCAAAAACTTTGTGTCCCATTCTAAATGCCAGCATCCTCACAGTTTCCAAACACATTTGCTGACAATGCTGAATATTTTTCTTGTTTGTACCCATCCTTCTACTTTTGTGGGACCAAAATCTCTATGCGGTGGTAAAATCGGCTACAGCAATTTTGCCTTTCTTTCTCTCACCTGCATCTGAACAAGGAACATGAGAGTCCCACTTGCAGTCTCCTACTGCTGCCACACCATCAGTCCCAGTGAGCACAAGGTACTCCTGAACACCCATATTCCAGAGGTCAAGATGAAAAAAGGCCATGGCATGCCTGGCTTACCTGATCCTCGGAGAGCTGTGATATGTGATTCACTGCAGCATAAGACTCTATCTTCGGGTTGAAGTGATTGATGATGGCTCTGAAACAAAGGAGGGAAATTTTCAGAGGTCTCAGTAACAGCTTAGAGATGCAGCAGAAATTCCCTGCCAGTCTGAGTAGGTGCATGTGGAGCCAGTTCTGCAATTCCTCCCTCGCCACAAAGTACTGTTTGCTTTGCTGAAGGCACGCTCCCTGCTGAAGCCAATGCAGACCCTGACAAAAGCTCGCTGGAAACGGCCAGCACAGGCACTGTCCTACACATGGGTGCATTTGTCCCAGCAGATACTGGACTGTGCTTGCTGCTCTGGCAGGGGGAATTGCTGGGAACAGGCTGCAAATTGCTCTGCGTTACAGCAAACCTGGGCCATCACTGCCCCAGCCTGCTCAGGGAACTGCAGCTCCTCAGTGTCGCCTGACATTTTGGGAAACTTTGTTGCCTGATATGATGAAGCTGATTGTTTACTGCTTTGGATTTTCACTCTGTTAAAAAGGTTGTAGCTGGCTCTTACGTGTAGTCATCCATCACTACAACCACTACATTTTGAATTCTTACCATAATGACTTCAGTCCTCATCCCCAGTTTAGATCATTAGAGATAACTTATGTCAGTGTCCCAAACACAGCAGCAAATAGTGGCCACTCCTGCTCTTCTGCTTCACTTCTCTCACTAGCTGCACCAATCTGTACCACTCACTTTCCCTTCTAGGTGGATCTAGAAGCAGATGTGAGAAATCTAAAACTGAAAATAAAATAACAATTGGAAAAAAAACCCCACCAAACTGCAGCTGGAGGATTTCCTCAGCCTTCCTTCTGCTTGTCAGGTGCTGCTGCGAAGATAAATGGCAGGACAGAAAAGACTCCCTGGGACAGAGTTTGCAACTGCTCTAGTTGGGATATTACTCATGAGACCCACTGCTGAGGTAAATATTCATCATGGGAACAGGCCATGTCAGTGCTCGGCACAGATGAGTTCTGACTGAGCCTGGAGAACACTTGCTCAGCCAGATTACACAGCAGCAGCAGTCAGGGCTTCCACTCTCATATTCATCACCATGGAAATTCACTCCACTTCTCTCTGTTGTACTCTAATGGGTTCCCTCCTCCCCACTCCTCCCCCTGCAGAAGGACTTTGAGCTGCTTTCTCCAGACCTCATCACAGCTAAGAGTTTGTAACCGAGTCTAGGAATACATGACATTCAGTTGTGCCAGTCAGAGCAAGTGGATAAAAACCTACCTAGAAGCATCCTTACTTCTTTAAATACACAGATAAAGTGTGTGGAAGATGTGGAGAGTGGGAGTGGGGAAAAAAAAAAAAACCACAACCAAAAGAAAACCTCCAACCCAAACAGAACCTGCAAGAAGTCTATCTTTCATAGACTCAAAGAATTGTTTCATTTGTAGCGAGACCTTTAAAGCTCATCTAGCACAACTCCCCTGCAATGAACAGACATATCTTCAACAAGATCAGCTTGCTCAGAGCTCCATCCAACCTGACCGTGAATGTCTCCAGGGATGGGTCATCCACCATGTTCCAATGCCTCACCACTCTCATTGTTTAAAACTTATTTCTCACATATAACCTGTATCAACTCTCCTAGTTAAAACCATTATCCCTCATCCTGTTGCAACAAGCTCTGATAAAAAGCTTTTCCTCAGCTTTCTTCTAAGTCCCCTTTAATACTGAAAGGTTACAATAAGGTCTACCCACAGCCTTCTCTTCTCCAGCCCTCTCAGCACGTCTTCATGGAAGGGTTCATCCCTCTCAACACTTTCATGGCCTCCCCTGCACTGGCTCCACCATGTCCATGTCTTTCCTGTGCTGAGGACACTAGAGCTGGACACTGCACCCCAGGTGTTGTCCCAGAGGGCAGAGCAGCAGGACAGAATCATCTCACTCACCCTCCTGGCTGTGCTACCTATGCTGCAACATTCCCAGCTACACCTCCTCAACACACCAGGTGCCAGTCAGCACAGGGCCAGCCACTCCTGCAGCTGCTCCTACAGCATCCATACACACTTGGCACAGGGGGACTTCGGTCTTCTCACCAACCTTGATGGTTACAACCAGAACTCAAATTCAGCAGTGCCCCTACCAGGCCTTCGCCAACCCCCTTCCCTCTGGAGAAGGACAAACACACAGGTCAAGACTCTTCCCATTTCAGTGTGACCAGAGTCACAACCACACTGTCCATCACCCAGCCTCTCCAGCACTCTGGCTTTCAAGCTGCATGCTTCATGCCTGGCTGGAGTCATATTTATACTCCTACAGGACACATTGCAAGTTATTGAAAGAAAATGGAACACAGACTTACAACAACTTAACTTCTGGCTTGACAGAAGGTTTGGCAGCTCAGAGGGGTTCAGTGCACTCACATGGTTCCAACATTTACCAGGGAACAGATTTAGCATTCATTTGTACCCACTGCTGTGAAGCCCTTCAACATGGGCTGCCTGTTCACAAGTCCCTGCTTGGATCTGAGCTAGTGGAGCGGCACCTGCAATCACAGCTGGGATTCACCCAGTGAAAGCAAAACCAGCAACCAGCTGCCACTGCAGTAAGAATCAACAGACATTAAGGAAGGAGAAGAATTCAAGTCTCCTTCCTCATTTCCCAAAAGGTGAATGGATAACTCCTCAGTGATTAGATGAAGTTCAGCTGTTTAATTTGTTTTAACTATGCAGAATTCCTCCCCAGCCTGACCATCTGGAGAGCTGTTTTCCTGAACTCACAGGCAGCCTGGGGCAGAGAAGCAAGAAGAGCTTGGATTCAATCCTGGCTCTGTGTAGCCAGGTTCTTACTGCCCAACATACCCACCAGGGCCAGGCTTTGCACATGGTGCAGCTCCTTCTTACTCATCTGCTATGAGAAATTCCATTGCTATCCAGGCCAAAAAGCACCTTTCTGCAACAGCTACTCTCATACACCTCTGCTATTCTTCCATCTCTCATAGTATATCTTCTCCCTGGGGCATGTTTTTAGCAATTGGCCTCCTGGGATATTTACTGATGAACCGCTGGAATTCACTTTGCAGAGATGTCTCTTCAATGGCATTTGATCCTGGAGACAATGGGAGACCAGAACTTTGAAACAGTGTCCCTGTTACTGACAAAAGAACCAGTGGTTCTGCCACCATTAGTTCCCACACCAGCACATAACAGCTGATCCTTGGCAACGATTTATTTTTACACTGTGATTGCCTCAATTACTGCCATACCAGCCAGTAGCTTTGGGGAGGGGGAAGGGAGCAGCTAAAGCACTTAGAGAAGATTTGTGATGATGTGTTCTACTGAAATCTTCATATTGATCATGGGGGGGAAAAAAGAAAACCCTTGTGTTTGGTATTCATGAAGCATGAACATCTTCAACACATTTGTAAAGCAAGGAAATGGTGAAGTGTCAGCTGAAAGACAAAATGCTGCAGTTCCCACACAGCCTTCCACAGTACCTGCACTTACATGTTTCCACACTGCCAAGTCTATCAGTAGGGCTGGCTGCCATTTGTCATACAAATTTCACAGCACTTGTGGGACACAACTCTCCAGGGACTGAGAGATGTCACTTCAGCAACACTGCCTCCTCTGACAGATCCACAGTTCAGCAGTGAACTGACAGGAGGAGACTGTCACTGGACAAAGGAAGGATGCTGAATAAGCAGAAGGCTTAGGAATTAAAAAACTGGCTCCCAGTCTTGTCTTGAGGTTAATGCTTAGTGTTCTAAGGCAGATCACAAGCCATCTCCACATTTATTCCTCAATCTCCTGGGGAGAGGTGTTGATCTCCCAGTAAATACACAAGGCATACCAGTGCTCTCCAAAAAACACACATCTCACATCACTCCTTCATGCAGCTCTTCAAGGTATCTACACACCATGATGCCAGAAACATGTAGAGACATATATGAAAGAACCTGTGTATTTCTCAGGATGAACAACCTAGGACACTTGCATTTATGTATGTGTGCATTTTTTGCATATTTATTCCATTTGTTTAATTCTTCATGAAGAAGAGAATGATTGCAGGAAATATCACCCTGATTTAGAAACCCCAAAGTGCAGATGAATCATTTATTTGTACTAGCTGTATCAATCATGTTATTAGACAGTAAAAGCAGGTCCCACTGTAACAGGTACTGTACCAATCCAGAGTGGTGGAAAGCCTCTGTCCCAGGGGCTAAGGATCTCAAATGCAAGAGAACAGGGAAAGCACAGAAAAGTTCATTGGCAACAGAATATGTAACAGTGCTGCTACTTAGTGAGCATCACAAAACACTTCAATTTGAGATAAACCATGGATTAAAAAAACACTGAAAGAATACTGAAGGAAGAAGTAGAGAGATAGGAAAAAGGAGATAGAAGGGCAGATACGATCAAGATAAACAGAGGTGAAAAACTGCAGAACAGGAAAGATCAGAGAAACAGCAACAGATCCCAGGGCAGTCTGTCCTCTGCAAACTGGAAAGCTCCAGCTGGTGGAAAGTTTCTACTTTGGCTATTTTTGAGGCTGCAAAAATTGGCCAATCCTGACATGACTGTTACTTGTCCTTTCTCCCTCAAAAACACATATGCTGGAAGGTGAGAAGCAGAAGAATCTCCATGTGGGCCCTACTGGCTTTTTTATTCCCCAAACAGGGACATCACACTGTGGCTCTCACCTAGAGCTATGGTGAGAGAAAGAATCCCCCCAGGTAAGCTGCATTCCTCTCCCCTCACTGTGTTCACACAGGGGACTGAAGGGACAGTGACTCCCCTCACTTCCGTTCACACAGAAGCAACAGGATTTGCTTCTGCAGTGGCTGCAGTAGCTCTCCAGACAGTAACATTTAAAAACTTGGGTTTATAGTCTTTAAAAACTGCCTAGAGTTACTCCTCGATAAACAGAAACAACCAGTGCTGCCCTGCAGAGAGGCCCAGAGGAAAAGAACTTCTGAAGGTGCAAGGTCTGCTGACTGGAAAGGGCTCCTATAATAACCAATATGGCATGTATGGAAAGAAAAGGTTTAATTAATTCCTGAATTTAATTTGCCACTAGTTGTAGCATCAGGTGTGAGAAGTGAAACACACCAGCAACACGAAGGTGCTGGTCCCACAATTCAGAGGATCTTCCAGCCCAGGTGACCCACCATGATAAGGAAGGTACCTTGCCCTCTTCAACCTCACAATCAGCTGGTCTGGGTCCAATGTGCAGGGAAAGCAAAATCACTATTTTCAGGCAGGCAGCATTTCTTCAGCACGTTTTCTCTGACCTCCAGACTCTCCCCATCAAGTTATTGCAGATGAGCTGTCTAATACCCACTCTTGCCTGACAGCAGCTACATTGCCAGAGTCCCATAAGACAGCACTGTCCTCTCATCCTGAGCAGCAAAGTAAAACACTGTAGAGGTGCTGAAAGTAGGCTAAGGGAAGAACAGAAAGGCTGCAAAGCTTATTATAGAGATGGGAATGCTGAGCCATCATTCCCTGCATGAATGTGGCCTTTGCACCTATTTCACAGGTCCAGCAAGCAGCACCTGACAAAGTATTCTTGTGGATTCCCAAACACGTCTTGTACAATAAAAGCAACCCCACAAGTTCACTTTCTCCTACATTCCACAAGAGTGCAACAGAAAAGCAGCAGCTCTTGGCTGGTATTTACCCCTTCACAGGTAATCAGGGTGACTTTATACTCACTGCAGACATTCGCCTTCTTATCTGCCCGTGCCAGCACAATGCACTGGGCAGCAGGGAATGCATCTCAGTCTGCACTGAGTAAAACTGAATGCACAGCAAAGGCAGCCAGTTCACTCGCCCTCTGCAATGAAAACTGGCACCATGTGAGATGGACAAATACTCCAGCACACACCAAGCTTCATCCATTATGAAGGCTAGGAATAGGCAAGCAGGAAAGGGCATAGTTGTCTTTCATCACACTCCACAAAGCTGCTTTACTACAAAAAGGAGGCCTGAGATAAAGTAGTTGTTGTTCAGGAACAGGAATCAGCAAGTAACCAGTTTCTCTCTGATTTGCCACAGCAGTTCCCTCTCCCTCTCATACACCTTAGTTTCTCCTTTATGAAATGGAAATAAGGGCATTCACTTCCACAAAGTGTCTTAAACCAACAAGGCGGGAAGAGCTCAGTGTTCTACTATGTGGTATATTGGAAACTGCTCAAGCACAAGGCAGCAAGTACATTACACACAATACAGAGACCAAAATGAACACAAACCCTCTCTCCTTTTCTCCCACACGGGCCATCACAACCATGGTTGCTGGAGACTTAGGTAAAGCTTCCAACCAATCTTCCTGCAGCAAGCTGTGTCTCAGCAAGTGCTGTTTGGGGCAAGGATCTTGCTGACATTGCTCTCATAGGCACTCACAGCACTCCAGACAATAAAACCCCATGTGTTCCATGCCTGCAACAATTAGATTGAGTTGTTCCATATGTACAACCCCACCTGGCAGGAGGTGAGAGGGTTTCGATTATTTTAACACACATCCATGAAGCATTGCTATGAAGTACACATACCTACCATACCTAAGCTGCCTGCAGCAATTAAAAGCAAGCAAACTCCCTGAACTGTGCACCAAATTCTTCCTTCTACTGTGGTTTAACTCCAGCCTGTTAAATTTCTTTTGCTCCTACAATTTAATGAGTACCGACATTAAGCCCCAAGTCCACGACTCACAGTGGGAGGCATCTTCCAGACACAATAACAAACTGCAGGGAAGAATCCAAGACAAAAGGATATTTTAGTCAAAAGCACTTGCTTTACAGCTCACTGAAAATATCCGAGTCAGCACTGCAGCAATTTCAGAGGAGAAGCAACTGCTACACCTGTTCAATTCTGCCATCCTGAAACCTATTGATCCTGTGATGACAGGTTCCATGGCAGAGGGAGATACACGGTCTATTTATTTAATAAGGAGGGGACAAAACAGTGCACACGCAGCAACTGAGCTTCTCACATTTCTCAGCATGGTTTCACCAAGCTGCATTGTGCAAGGGCAGAAGCAGAAGATGTGCTTTCTGAACCACCAGGCAGCTACACAGTGCATCTTGACACTTTGCTGTTTGCTGGATACTAACCCTGTATCACCACAGCTACAGGATATGCTGATTTTCTCTTTTTACAGTCCATGTCTATAAATTAAGTCAAGCAAATCAAATACCTCACTTAACTTCTATTTGCCTTCTTAACTAAGGAAATCCTCATGGGTGAGCAGTTAACTCATCTTTTGGAACAGCTGCACAACCTCACTTGAGATTACAATTCAGGGGAATTTTCATGCAGCCAGTGCATCACTGGAAACTAATCTAAGAAGCATTTCTGTTCCCTTTCCTCAATAAGTAAGCATCAGAATTCTTAGGTATACATAACCAGTGGTACTGATACTTTAAATGGCATGAATGACAAGGTAAAAAAAAAATATTACCTAGGCACAGAGAGTGAAAATATCTATTGAAGCACAGGGCACCAGACTGATCTCTGTGTTCCTGCTCATCTCCTGATCTGTAATTGACTGTTCTACAACAAAGCTATCACTTGATAATAAATACATTTTTCATCTCAAACGTGTAATTTATGAGAGACCAAATGACATATTATATGGCACATTTCACTGCTCTAAAACAGCCAGCTAGTAATGGTGAGAGTGTGGCAGGAGTTTACCAAAGTAAAATATTAAAAAGCCAACCCTTCATTACACCCCAATTCCAAGAGAGCAGCAGTTAACTATACCTGCTCACCTCTAACTACAAACAGAGCTGGAGCTGTGTGATGGAATAGAGAAACTCTGGGCTCAGGCTGCCAGCACTAAAACCTGCAGCTCAGTCTAGCATGTCCCAGGTGCGAAAGCCAGCCATGATATATGTCAGCATATTGAATTTTAGGCATAATGTCTGTGCGTCTTCCACATCTGTGTTAGTGATTTTGAAGATTCAGCCAACTTTTAAAATGAAACTTCCTTAATAAATGCTTTTAAAAAGTACCTACTGCTCTAGGGCTGTGGTCCTGGCTTAATATCTGCACAGAGCCATTACAAGCAATATTAATATGGAAATAAGTTTTTCAGAGCCTTAACAACCTTTTCTGCAGCACCTATTTCCCACTTATTTTATCTCATACACACTCCTTTGCCCAAAGTTCTTCAGCTGTACTAAACAAGTACAGTCCAGAGGCCAAATAGGCTGTGGTTCTTTAAGTATTCAAGCACTCCGTGATGCAAACAGCATGACAGTCTCTCATAGCCAGTTGGTGCAGAGCAGTGAAATGAGTTACAGAACACTGCTTTAACATCAAATACAGCCCTTCAGCTACATCAGCTTTTAACTCCCATGTACAAGGCAACCTGCTCTCTAAAACAAACAGTAAGCTATGAAGAAACAATTCATCCAGAAGGTGAGGGGGGAAAGCCCTAAACAAGGAAAAAGAAGGGGCGGGGGGAAAAAAGCACATTCAACAGTAGTTTACCACATGTGTTTGCATGACCACCTTCTCTGGTTAGGACCTGAAGGAAAGCATTATGGCAAATATTTATTCTCTGCAAGTGCTATAAGTGGGTCAGCACCTACCCACTGCTTCATAATTCAGGTTACAGGATGCCATCTAAGCCTCCTGAGACACAAGACACATCGCAAAACCTCAAACAGAATCTAAACCTGAAATTTTTAAAATTACTTTTAGTATCTTCATTAGTATTTAATCACAGGATGTTTAACCTTGAGGAAAGCCCGGATTACTGGACACCACATCTAGCACAGAATACTGTATGGATGCACACACCAGCTTCTAAATACATCAAGCTAAGAGTGAGACTTAGTTTATAAGACATCCCACTGGGACCTTTTAAAGCTCTCTGAGAAAGGCTGAGTAGGCTGCTAGTTTAATTAACTTAGTGAAAACTTGCCATCAACCCTGTATTATCTAGAGCACACTGGAAACTACTCTTATTACCTCATTTTGTCAGGTGTGAACAGCAGGTATTGCATGAGGCCCTGAACATCCTGTTTGCAGACTGGCAGCAAGACACACCTCTCTCTTTAGGTCATAGAGCACAACCTTATTTTACTGACTCAGAGTAAAACCTGTGCCTGCAACAGAAGTCACAGAGGGAAAGGAAGGCCCTGAAGCATCAGCATTTGTCTGTATTGAGTAAAGGTTTAGAACAATGCAATCAAGTCATGAAGTAGCTGGATATTAAATTACAGAGAGAGAAGGGGAAGGAACATTGTCTAAGCAAGAATCAGCTACAGTCAAACCTACTTTGCAAAGGAAATTAAGATGAGTCCCAAAACGGTACTTAATTAACTTAATTACACCAAGTGTCAGCTGTGGCTGTACCTGCACAGCTACATAAATCAGGGTTCACAATATCAGCCTTTGAGGCACTACCAACTATCATGCCAACCAAAACCCATTATTTACAGTCCAATCCTCTGAAAATAAAGATGCTGCAAACCTCACAATGTTTTTCTTGCCAGACAGTTGCAAATGAGAATCACATTTGTTTAAAAATGCCTAGTGGAATTCTGATCCTTCCAAAATCCAGGACCAAGACTGGAGCATGGATTTTGTTGACACCTCCAGACACACCCCAAGTGAATACCAAATCCTCAATAAAGATGGCACCACACATCACTGGGGACAAAGTGAAGTTGGTTTTCAATGCCAAGAAAGCTAGAGTCAAACAGGATTACAGCTGAATGAATGGTACTCTCTTTAGGATATTTATTCCATGTCTGAAAGACCAGAGAACCTGTAGTTCTGTTTTCCTGAGACAGGGAACCTGGTTTATGGATCAGTGGAGAGCTTCATCTTATCTCCTTTGCTGTATTTCGTGTATACCCATCTTCTTCCCCATTTAATTGCCTTAACCTGACCCATTCTCCCTGAAATCCAAGCCCCCTCCACCCCAATATCTGCACATCTCACAAGTATCTACACTACTGAGATCTCTCACTAAGAGCTGACACCAGAAGCAAGTGATTTATTGATGTTGATCAAGTTATCAACTGAGTTACTGGCAACAAGCACGCTGTAAATCCGTTGTACCTGCAGAGTAAAATGCCACAGATAAACTTGCCTGTGCCCAGACACTCCCATGTCCGGACAAAAGGAGGATTGGGGGTCAACTCATCACAGCCCAGAGGACAAGGGGCAACTTTTTTTCAATCACCTGCCTCACCAAGGGATTCCAGAATTACTTCAATAGTGTTGGGGTTTTCTGGATTTTGCTTTTACTTTACCCATCTTTATCCTGCAGTGAATTTCAGGCAGATGTTGACAAAGCCCATTCAGCTGAATCGGCCACTGAAGTGCAAATCGTTGGGAACAGACTTTCCCATGACACAGAAGTGGAGAAAATTAGTTTCTTTTCAAATCACACACTGTCATCCCTCACATATCTATACATGCTCACCTTTCCCTCAAAGCTTTGGGTTTGTAATTTAGACATACACTTTTTTCCTGCTCCCTTCTTTGTATGGGTGTTAGCAAAAGCAAGGCCAGTGAAGTGCATTTTCTATTTCAAAAGTGAAGGATGGCTCTCCAGTCTTAGAAACAGCAGCACACAAAACATTTCAAAGTTAGCTGCTGATGTTTTCCCATCCATCAAGTCAAACAAAAAGCCCAACTCCTACAGTGCTCTGCTACTGATACATCTTTCCTGCTTTAGAATTTAAGTGTTTTTCAAGGCTCTTACAAAAACATAATGCAAAAAAAGGCCACATGATTTTTAATCAGTTACGTGTGACATACTACATGTGGCAGAGGATCTGAAAGACCTGAGGAAGGAGCCTTGGACTTTTCTCTGTGGAAGGAGAGCTAAAGGTTTGCCTCTGCTTTTTTCTAAAAATTGCTAATACACACCTACACACCAGGGAGGTACATTAGTTCTAACCAGGGCATTAGCTTTGGATAGCTCAAGCCAGTTTCTTTGTGGAGCTTAACCTGCACAATTCGTGCACCAACAGTTCTAATTCAATATTCCAGACCTTGAGCCAACCTCTGAGTTGTGCAACACAAAACTGTGTTTTAACCCCTCCTTTCTTTTTCTTTTTGAAATACAAAGCATACAGTATTCAGCTGCTGCTGAAAAGGTTTGTAGACATTCGGCAGTTGGGGAGGACCACACAACTTCCCAAGTCAGCAACCACAACTGGGGCCACACAAATAAATGTTATCCATAATCAAGTGAAAATGCAAGGGGGAAAAAAAGCAAACTTAATGAAAAAAGCCACAGGTGTTGCAGTTTTTTGAAAAATAATTAATACCAAAAAGGAAGTCACCACACTTGATTGCATTAATTTCTATGAGCTCTATTTGATTCAGAATTGCTCTAGTGAACAACAAAATCCAAGCATTAAAAGGCTGTTGAAATCCTGACTTGTCACTTCACATTGTCAAAAATGCAGTGTTGACTACTTGTCAGCTGTCTGATTTTTCCTCAGTTCCTTTTAGCTCTTCCATTCAAAAACCGAAGGCAACACTTTTCTGGTGGTCCACCCACTGCAGGAGGCTGATTCCTACTCCTGTCCCACCTAACCACTCTTCTGTCAAAGGCAAGGGGCCAGAATCTTTTCCCTGGTGTTGCTTGTGAACCAGCATTAGCAAAATTAGCCCAGCACTAGAAATGTTTGAGATAGGAATGCTGTCATATGCCATGAAGGGAAAGCTGCTCAATTTAAGCATTTTAGAAAACATGGAGGAACAGGCATATCTTTTAAAAAAGGCAGTCAGCACATATACAGGTCACTATTACAAAGTTTTAAACTGTCAATGATGACAGTTTGTGCTTTTGTGATACTGTAGATTCCAGCACATTTAGAGAGGAAAAAAATTTGCATGCCTTCTTTCTCTTGGCTAGCATTCCTTCTGAGCATATGCATAATTACTTACTATTGATAGGCACACACTTAGAAATTTTTGACAACTTAACCCACATCCAGCACTGCTCTAGCCTGACTGATACAGCATTTACTGCCAGGTAAAATCCTATAAAAATCTTACTCCAAAAACTCTAGTCCAACTTGCAGCAAAAAATGTGTTAGAGCAACAGAAAGCAATCAGGCTTGCTCACTGTCTTCCCTTCACCCACACTGCTCCTAATTAAGACATCTTTTTCCTGAGTGTATTTAAAAAGCATTCTTTGCCAGCAGCTCTCCAGCTAATGTAAGTTAGCTTGCATGGCAAAATTTTCTCGTCTGTTGCAAGATTTCTAAAGGAATTAAATCATGCAAGTCATTCGAGAACTTTGATTATCATTTTAAATAACAGGTCAGATGATTACAGAACCCATTCAGTATCAAAGCCATTAATTGCTGCTTTAACAGCCAGGGTGGGTTAGCCTTGGCTGGATGTCAGATGCCCACCAAAGCCACTCTGTCTTTTCCCTTCTCAGCTGAACAGGTGAGAGGATATGTAATGAAAAGGTTATGGGTTGATATAAGGACAGGGAGAGATTACTTACCATTACCAACATTGCCAAAACAGACTCAGCTTGGGGAGGTTACTTTAATTCATGGCCAACCAAACCAGGGACGGGTAATGAGACTCCTCACACTCTTCCCCTGTTTCAGAGTGGGTCCATCCAAAGGGAGGCAGCTCTCCAGGAACTCCTCCAACGTGAGTCCTTCCCACAGGTTGCAGTTCTTCACAAACTGCACCGATCTGGGTCCCTTCACAGAGTGCAGTCCTTCAGAACAGGCAGCTCCAGCATGGGTCCCTTCTGCAGGTTCCTGCCAACAAGCCTGCTCCAGTGTGGGCTCCTCTCTCCATAGCACCACAGGTCATTCCAGGAGTCTGCTCCAGAGAGGGCTTCCCATGGGGTCACTTTTTGCCTTCTTAATCAAGTTATCTCAGAAGCACTACCACTGTCACTGATGGGCTCAGCCTTGGCCAGGAGTGGATCCACCTTGGAGCTGGCTGGCATTGGCTCCATGGGACACAGGGGAAGCTTCTGGCAGCTTCTCACAGAAGCCACCCCTGTAGCCCCCCCACCAAACCCAATACAACAGCCAGCATGTACTCACTGAGCAACAGAGCAAAGTGATATGGGCTGTGGAATTTGATGCTAATGAGCAACAGCACTTAGCAGTTTGCAAGAGCCAAGGCTTGGCAGCATGCTTATTATTCAAGAAAGCTAAAACTGTATCATCTCTTCCTGGAAAAACATTAGATATGGAAAGCAGAAAAGGATATAAACCCAAACAAATAAAACAAAACCATGAATGCTATCTAAAGGGCAGGACTGTATTTGGATTCACAGACAAGCTGCATAATAATTCAACAAGAAAGGTGAACAAAATTTAGAAGGTGGGGTTTTTTTTTCTTCCACATCTGTCCATAAATTGAGTTGATTCAAAACTTGGGACAAAATTCAAGATTTCAGTTCAATTCTGAAATACAAGGTTTGGAGTAAAAGTGACAAACCTGCATGCTGAAAGCACCCAGCTATTTAAAAAAGTGAGGTTATATTTAAAAATAAGAATTGGCAAATATTGAGAACTGTTTTGATTTCAGCTGTACACCGGAAAATGGTTACATCCAAGTTCCTTCCAAGCAATCTCTAAAATAAACCCACTGGCTCCAGCACAGAGTATTTCCTTGTACACTGTACATATACCCAAAACAGATTACCACTGACTAGTGGTTTGCCTCCCTTTCTAGCAGGACTCCTCTCGCCACAGAGCAAGACTCTTATCTCAAAATCTATGGATCTCTAAGACTTCAGACACAACACTGTATTCAGAGGAGATGTGCAACTGCTCCGTACAAGCTGCTGCCAGGGTCCTGGCAGGAGGCCAGAGGTGCTGGTAGCAGGCCCAAGTTTGGGGTGTATTACAGGCTGGGATGCCTGTTCACTGCTCAATGTGTTCAGCATTCTGCCTTAATAGAAGCCAATATATTTTCCCCAACCTTTACTTTCCACAGTTCTCAGAAAGCCTGAAAAATTAATATTCAGGCAACTTCTAAGTTTCATTTTGCATAGTGATGAACAGGAGCGCCAGCAGAGAAACAAAGAACCTCTTGCCTCAATGCAAGTGAGAGGCACAGGAGAGCAGGAGTAAACAGAGTGCTTAACCTCCTGAACAGCAATGGCAAACCTGCAAGTTTGATGTGGTGCCCCAAAACACCTCTGCCATTATACAGCAGACAGAATTTGTGGGTGGCCTGAAAAGAGCAAAGACAGACTTGCAGCGCTTGCAGATTCTCTGCAGTTACATGCTGGGGCAGCTACTAAAAGCTCCAAAACAGGTTGTCCTGGCCTTTTTTACACCCACCCTGAGAGCAGCTCTTCATGACCCAGCAATAGATCTGCATCAAGTATTGACTGCTTTTCCTGTTTCCTTTAATGGTTTTTAGCATATCATCAATCACACCCTCACTTTTAAGTATTTTTAACTATTCCAGGAAAACTGCAGTCAGACAGCTGCTGAAGGTCGAGCTCTCTTGCAGCTCTGGCAGGAGCTGGGATTCACAATTCAGCGTGGCACAGTGTAGCAGTTTCCTCTCTCCTGGTGGTGGGCAGCATTAGGATTCAGTTCCCACCCTACTTTACACACAAAGGATTGCAATGGGACTGCCAGTCGTGTTCCAAGTGCAGAGTATCTGGGTACATGGATACAGGGGGCCTCTTCCAGGTGCCAGGCTTCAAACCCTGAAGTTGATAAACAGGTCCTGTCTGCCAAAGGGTGTCTTGGCATCCTCAAGATCACAGTGCTCAAGAACACCAACACTTAGCTTACTATATAGGTATGCACTTTAAAAAAAAGAGCCTTTGCTGAAATAATCCGCATATTTAACCCTTCCTTGGGTTTGAGGACAATTCCTAGCATGATTTACTGCTCCTGTATATTAATTCCAAGACTAAACATGGAAAACTGAGCAAAATTCATTCAGTAAAACCTTATTTTTAAGGCCTCTCTGAAGCACTCTAGCTTCCTCTTGCTATTACAACTGAGTACAAAACTCTTTCCATTCTGAAACACAATGGGAAAAATTCCTTCTCCCCTTAAACTGAAACATGCACTACTGAAAATGTAAATTACAGATGTAATAACTTCACTTGGAGGTTAAGCTAGTGAACAATTTCTCCACACTTCCTTGCAGCACAAGTACTTCATCCTGGGCCCTACTCTCTCAGAACAGCCATCATGGTGACTGCAAAAACATGAAAATCTTGTGGCCTACTGACATCTCCTTGAAACTTACCTCTGTCTTGTGGTCTTAAGAGAAAGAAATGGCACAAAATAATTCTCAGGGCTGCCCTTGTATTTAATTGCTCCATGGATAAATTTCAGTATGCCTATGACTGATGTACTTGGAGGAGAAATCTCCCTTGCAAAGATAAAAGCCGAAAGCCCAAAAATCCAGAGTGAATTTGTTAAGTTTTAAATGCCAAATGATACCTTTGATCCAATCTATCTGATTCATGACACTACAAGTTAGTAGATCAGCTTATCTGAACTTCTGTATACCACATTTTTCAACATTACCCTTACACCATTACTCTCATGTCAGTAGCTAGCTAGAGTGCCTTTCACCAAGGTATTGTATTCAGTCAGGAACAGGAGGAGAAAACCTATTCTTTCAGTCATTTACTACAGTGATTAATTACCTATTAAGAAATTGTTATGTAATCTGCAGCTGCAATTTGGTTTCAGTGTCTAGCCTTACATTTCTTTTCTGTTTTGGTATTTAATCTTGTCAAAGATGCTTGAACACTCTAAAGAGCATACCAGAGATTCTGTTTTAAAGAGATTATGATACTGAAATCTTGAAACCATTCTCACTAGTTTCTCATAACTGGGGCTCCTCTGTCCTTTCTCCAATTATTCAATGTTCTTTCTTGAAACAGATGCCAAAAAAACCTGCAAAATATATACCATCATAAAATTACTTTCTGTCTCTTGTTAATATTTCTAGGGTTAAATAAACCTCTTTAGCTGAATGTTTCACAAAAGACCTAGAGTAAAGCTGTCAGTCAACCTTTCTTGAAACACTGCTTTTCAAGATACAGTCCCTTTTTGCAAACTAGCACTTATTTTTTCAAGAACCACATTTCCAAAACTGCCTGATAGGTTAAAAAGCAATTCAGATCACACGCTTCATCTACTTCATGATTTAACCTTCTGCCAGTCTTCCAGTAACTTGCAACATTCATAAGAAATTCCTATGTCCTTTCTGACCACTGAAAAATTTATGTAGCCCTGTTTTCATGCTATCACCTAAGAAAGGCACCCTCCTTGTCTTCTAGAGATGCTCCAGGACAAGTGCTTTGTCACATCATTCACTCTTAGAATCTCCAGCATTGTCACTGATGCCCACTACTACCTTCAAAAGAAACACTACGAGTTTCACACGTCCCTAGAACCTCAGCAATCTCTGCCATAAAACTGACACTCAAAGGCTCTTAAATACTACTTCTCTCTACTGTTGTGAGCTTTCCAGTTGAGCAGATGAGCTACAATTGTCAGCAAATAATACTTGGGGCACAAACATCAAGCCAGCAGCAATCTCAAGGAGTTCTGAAGTCTTGCCCTGTGCTGACATTCCAGAGCTCTCCAAGTTCCTCTAGGTACCTGAAGCTCCTTCAGCAATGAATGCTGATTTATGACACCAAATTCCTAAAAACTCTTTGCCAATGGACAGCTGTTTGTATGGTTTGTCTGCTTTAGCCAAGACCAAGGGCTGGCTGATAAACAATTTGAGGCAGAATTAGTGAGTTCTGGACTTGTTGTATCGCTGTTGTCTGCAATGTCTTGATCACATCAGCAGCTCTGGGGCCATCAAGTGCAGAGAAGTGACAGGAAGACAAGTCTCAGCTCTGACAATGGGCTGCATCCATGTTTCCTCTCAATTAACAATGCTAATAGCACCCAGACACGTTCTTTATTTTGCAATTGTGGTAACTGCCAGGGAAACATTGATCAGAATCAATTTATGAGCATACAAATACATTCTCTTTCCTCTACAGGAACCACTGCACATCAGCTGATCTCTCCAATGCAGAGAACTCAAGATGCCATGCCCACGGACCACTCTGAATAAAGATCAGCTTTGATATGATGGATATTCCTAACTGAACAATCTAAGAAATACCACATCCCTTTACCTTTTTGCTTTCTTTACACATAATTGAATAGAACAAAAATCCAATTAAATTTCTAAAAAGAGGTCACCTTTAAAACCCCCATATGCTTTCTACAAGACTGCCAAGGAGTTTTCATATACATCTGGACCTAGTCCAACCTGAAATATATTTTGGTGCCCTAAAGCCCATGGAATTTCAAAAGGACAAATTATTCAACAGTGTCCCCTATGTACTAAAATGCATTCTGCAATGCTGCTGGCACAAAGTGGCTGTTTGCTATGAGTGGGCAAAATGATTTATTTTGTATATATCCATATAGCCTTTGAAGCACTGCAGTCCTGGTGACAAAGAGGCATACAAATGTTAGGATTATGCAGATAAATCACAGGCATAGGACTGGACTTGACTATACTTCCACTATGTGTGTACATATATAATCTACAAATAGTTTCATCTGAAGTTTTGTAATATTTTAACATTAACAACTCTTGTTTTCATTAAAGTTGATTACCACTTTGAAATACCTATCTTCCTACCCCTGTGTATTGACTAATACATTAAGCTAGAATAAGACAATACACTTTTTGCTTCACAGCTATTGAGAAACTCCTAACCATGATTAGATTAGCTCTGTTCAACCCAGACCAAAATAATTTCTGGGATGTTCCCACAGCACATTTCATCTAGTACATCTGCATTATTTATGGCATTTACACAAGGTGAATTGAAGGCTTTTATAAACTAAGACACAAATCAATACAAGCTCTTAGCAGATGGGGCCTTAGTAGGGTTCCACAGCAGCATCGTTCCCCATCAAGCAAACTCTCTCAACTGAGTAACTGGCAACACAGAAGGAAAGGTTTGTTTAGAAAGCCAGGAATTAGAGACACCCTCAGCACCCACCAGCCTTTTCAGGAGAACTGTACCTGCATCATTTAGAGCCTGAACAGTCAGGACTAGGTTTGCATGCAGTAAGCAGCTTGAACTGCTTCACAACATCAGTCCACAAGCATCACTATAGCTCTGTTTCATCTGCTTCCCCAAGCTAAGATAAAAATGCTGTAACACAGATGGCTTTCCCTGTAAGAGGTACTGTGGATTGGGGAATGGGAAGCAAATTCAGCCTGGCACTCAGTCAGGCAGCACTGTGCTCCTAAGGAAACCCTTCTCAGCCTCCACTGCTGGTGCTGGTTGTAGGGAGCACAGGTAGGGATGTAGAAGTGGCCTGTGAGACCAGCACTGGCTAGGAGAACCACAAGGAGCCACAAGGTCTTAGCTCCTCAGCCACGGAAAAATCCTCCCCACCCCCGTACACAGCTAGTCTGGGGACAACATTAGGATATGTGGCTTCACCTGTTTTCAGATAATGCTCCTTTAATTCACCTTGGCTGGTTTTCATAGGTGAACACTCATCACAAAGAACAGATCATTATTTTAGGCACTTACAGCAGAGATCAGATTACTCTCATCCCTTTCTTTTCCTAACTCCTCTAACTCATGCACTGAGAATTCACTATAGTTTTTTTCCTTTGGATTAAGCAAAATCAAAAGTTGTCTTCAGACATGGCAGCAAAAGAACCTTTTATACATCTATTTATAGAGCAGTGCACTGGGATCTACAGTAGCCAGAAGGAAAAAGGAATTAATGATAAATTATCCAATGTGAACTTCCTTTAAAACAGTAACCTGCAACAGAAAAAAACCTGATTATATTCCTGTTCAATTCCTTGCTCTACAGATGCAGTAAAAGGGTTTGTTCCCTTAAGCAAATTTAAAAAACACAGGGCCTTTAACTTTTCATTTTTTTAATCAAAGAAGTCTCAAAAGGCTCCATTAACTCGGCCTTTTTTAACTGACAAACAAGGGGCTACTGAAATTAGAAGATTTTTATATTTGGGTTGGGGCTAGCAAGGAAGAAAAAAATACCAAAAATCCTGTTAGTCTTAATTAAAATCATGTCTTGCTCAGCTGGCAAGGGCTTTACTTTCATGAGATTTATAAGCACATGATCCTGACAGCTCTCCATGAGCTTTTTCTGGAGAAAAAAGGAACAGTGATGATGACTGAAATCCTGAAGTAAAATCATGAGGGAAGAAAAATCATCCATGGTTATTCATTCTACTCTTTATTTCTATAAAGGAACCAGTGCTCCAGGAAATCACGCACTTCTCTGCCACTGCCAGAAAAGACCAAAAGGCTGCCAAACAGGAGATCAGCTCATGTTCTTCCTTAGATATCCCTCTTCTAAATTACCACAGACAGTATTTCCTGTGCACACACAAGTAACAGCAGAAAGCCACAGAAAGGCTTGAAGGCCTCCTCTTGTGCTCACAATGAGAGTGTAGGTCAAAGTGTAGGTAAGAGACTCCTTCACCTAGCAATGAACCCCTACAGACCCCTAGCACGGGAATTCAGCCTCCTCAACTTGGAAGCAGTGACAGATGGAGCACACCACGTACATAACCAGATGTGTGACTGTGAGTAAACCACTACACCTCCATCCTGTGGGATTAAAGCAGTGGGAGGGGGATGCTGACATGTTGATTTACCCTTGGCTAAAGACTTGGAAGCAAGTAACTTATTCCTGAGAAAATGCTGACAGATAAAATCTATGTAAAGATTTCAAACTGCCATACTGAGGTAGCAAAGGCCTCTGCATCCCTACTTCCAAACTGTCTAGAATTTGGAGCTCAGGTAACAGTATAAAAGCAGATAAAGCCAAAATGATACTGCCCCAAAAAGAACCCTTACTTCCAGCCAAATACACTTCAAGATAATACGTGAAGCAGAGGTGACATCTGTATGACCCAGCACCCCATGATTAAATTCTGTTCCATTAATTTGTATAACCATTGCTTTAAATTCACATAACTTTTTAGACATTTTACAGCTTAACTAAGCATAGCATGAAGCAGTATCTCTTTGGTTCGAGCTTATTTTTCTGATGCACCCTCTTCTTACAGCTCCCCTTCACATTCTCTCTGACATTTGGTAATTTTTACTAACTCCTCTATATATTCTCTGCCATCTCTTCCAGTCTGAAGACTTTTCAGGTATATAAATGTTCTTCATAACACATCTGGTTCCATGCCTTCAGTCATTTTTGATGCCCCTTTCTGAAACTTTCCTAGTCCTCCTATACTCTTTTGAATTTTCTAAGCTCTGGATAGATGGGAAATGAAAGACTAGGTTACTAATAAGAAAAATTTGCCTTGCCTTTGGGAATCAATTCTAATAGAAGATAACACACTTTTCTGAGGGAGAGGGGTTAAACTGAAAAGCAAATTTTTAAAAAGTTATTACAGCTGGGTAAGAGAGAAGCTCTGTTTTAGATCAAGAGATCTGAATGATTTTAAACACCACAACAGTTTAATTGATGCATATTACATATTTTATCTAGCGTGTATAGCAGAATAAACATTTAAAAAATTTAAAATTAAATAAAACCAACAATTTTTCAACAGAGCCTCTGTAATGCTACTCTGGGAACATTCAGTTATGTGCAAATCCCAGTCTTGGCACTGCAAAAGAATAGGGGGTTATTTAGTGTGTGCATGTGGGCAGTAGTTGCAGTCCCTGACTGAGGAAGGGAGCATGAACTAATACCTAAAGGCTGGGACAAGTCTGGTAATGAAAACTTAAATTCTTTTTTTCTTAAATTTTCTTTGAATATTTTACTGCTGGCCTCCATCAGTAATTATAGGCAGTCACCACAATTCTAGTGCTGTTCAACTTCCTGTGTTTCTATTTTCAAGGTTTTCAGGGAAAAAATGTGTCTTGGTTGTGGTCACTGAGTACAGAGAAGTCCTCCAAGAACAAGGAAAGCACACATGGTCCTTCCCTCCAAATTTGCTCTGAAACATCAACGGCACAGAATATTGAACTGCTGTAGTATTGATTTTCCAGCTGAGACAAAAAGCAAACACCCTGGCCACTCAGTGAGCTTTACACTTCTCAACAAAAGCAGAAAGCCTAGGTTATCTGGATAAATTCCTGTTTGTGTAGCAATCCTGGAAATTTGTGTCCACAGCTTTGGTTCAGACTTTCCTCATTCCTCACCGTAGACTGTCACATAATGAACCTGTGCAAGATTAGAACCATTTCTGTGTTTCAGCAGAACAGCAAAGAAAACAGAAAAATCTCAGGATGTATCCTCTACAGTGTGTGATACTTCTATAAAGGAACCTAGAATATTTCTGGGAAAAGGGCAGTGTGATTATACAATGGTGGTCAAAAGAAAAATACAGACAACTTTCCTGAGGCTAGGAGAAAGCATGCTGTGCTAAACAATTTAATAATTAAATTGAAGAAGAAAATACCACTGTAATTAACATACAAAGAACCAGCATAGCCTAGCTAATCTCATCATGAAGAGGTCTAATAAAGTAGCATGCATTTTATGGAGCAATTTAATCTGGCAAGCAATTAATCGTAAGAGCACTAAGTCAAACGAACAGATTTCCCTTTAAGGAGATCACATTCATCATCTGTAATGTATTCTAAACTGCAATTTGTTAGCCAGCCCCTGAATTTTACTGAAGACATTTACTGTCTTCCTTCAGTGAAAAGTGATCCCTGATTGACAGGAGGGAGTGGCATCAGTCTTTTTGAAGTGGCTACCCTGTTAACACTAACAGGTTCTCAGTCACTGATGCAGGAAGCAAATAACCTACATACAATGTAAGAGCAGGTAGGAGTTTTTACAGGCCTTACACTGTAGAAAACCTACAATAGTACCTATCACACTGCATGAATCATGCCTTAAGCCACGGACCAACATGATCTGATCCATCTCTAACACTCTGGAGCTGGTAACATTACTGATGGGGGAGGGAGAATTTAAGAAAAAAATCAAACCCACAAAAAATCCCCACTTTCCCTGCTCACTGAGAACCTCTGTAGACATCTTTCACTTGGGTTCCTCCTGGTGCAAATACATGGTTCTGGCTCTCCCCATTCTTTCATATTCTCAACTTCAAAATAATCCTTCCTTGTTTAGACGGCATCATTCTAACTGATTACAGCAGTGCCCCAGACTTTCAGTGCTTTTAATTTTAGAAAACCTTTCACTTCCAACTTTTATTTATTCATGATACTCCCTCCCTATCCATTTGTTCCCATTACAAACTACCCTTCAGCTTCAGAAGCTGCTCTATATCACTTTTGTTTCCCACTACATTGGCAGTATTCACTAGTTTTCTCTTTGCTGGATTGGGCAAAGCATGAGCCAAGAGTCCTTCAGCACAAAATCCTGATTCCTGTCCCCATACAAGTTTATTTTTCTATAAGATGAATTTGAAGGCCTCCTCTCTTCCTAGGAAAGGAAAATACTTAACAGAAAGTCTATCTTCCTGTGTAGACAGTATTATTTTTCTTCTGCCTGAGTGATCATGAAGATTAGCAGGCTGAAAGCAATCAAAGCTCACATCCTCTAAGTGCCCTTGGCCCAAACCAATTCCCCTCCAAACACAGCAAATGCTCCAAAAATAAGAAAGCCTGAGCAGAGAAAAGGGCCCTAAGAACTCCTCAGTACAGTTAAGTCTTAACAGGGACCACTAAACTTCACTAAACATATGTGATCACCTTTCATCTGGAAAGCACACAAAATTCACTCAAATGAGGCTACTGGCCATGTGTGGACAAAAGCTTGCAAGAGACATACAACTTCTGCCAATGTCTGACTGCCCCACTGTCACTCCAAATCAATTCAAAGGACAGATTCCTTCACAGTAATGACAAGATGAGACCTATGGCTGGCTGCTTTCAGTCCTCTTCCAGCTTAATTTCCCTTATGCTCCACTCAGACTGAAGGCATGAATATAAAGCAGCCCCATGACAAATCAAAGTTAAATATGTAGTCCTGGAGATAGAGTGCAATTTAAAAAAATAAGAAAAAATCCCTAAGCTATGCTCTAGACCAAGTTCAGTTAGTATCATCTCATTCCAGAAACAGTTAATACAAAGCTTATATTAAACTGATTATGAGAAAATACTACTTTACTCCACTGTCAAAAAAAAGTACGGCGAAAAAAAACATATTAAACCAAAATTAATCAAAACAAAGATTTTTGTACTACCAAAGGGGAAGAAGAAAACCCTACACTGCAAAAAGATGTCTAAAGTAGAGAAAAACTCCTGATGGCTAAGCCTTTAAACTCCTCTGACCTGAACTCAAGTGCATGGTATTGTTCCCTGATGCCTTCCTGCTACAACACCATACTTAGACCAACACCACATTAAAACAACAGCAAGGGCAGGCACAATTCATTTAACAATTAATCCTAGCTATCATTTTCACTCGTCATTAGCTGCCTCTTAAATGCCCTCAATCTCACATAAGCACAGCCTCTTCCTTTAAGCACACACACACGGGGGAATATGGCATTATGGGCATTATTCAAAGCAGTGCTTTCCGTGCCCATCATCAACCACAGCATTAATCACACTGAGAACAGCTTCTCCTCACAAATGACTGAGTTGTGCAGCTGGATCTCACTGCCAGGATCCAATCTAATGTAAGATCACAGACAGCAGACAGTACTGGGCTTCTGCAACAACACATACAGCAAGTTCTCTAGTTTGTACCCTTTAAAGATCTTTCAGGGAAAGAAAATAGATGCCAAGCACCTACTGATTTAAATAAGTGCCCTAGTCTGCATGTCTAGCAGACAGTCCAGAATTAACACACAGCACAACACACTCCATGAAAACAAGCTTTCTTGCTTCTTTTACCATTTGACCATGCAGTGACCAGACTGCTTTCTAAAACCAAATGGGTTGGGTGAAAAAGGAACTTGGCAGGTTCCATGGTCCAACTTTGTACCCAGGGCTGGGCCAGATAACTCACAGCTATGTTCAGGCAAGGTATGAATAATTCCCAGGGATGGAGATTGCACTAAGCTTTCTGGTCCAGTATGGGATCACTCATTCTGAGAAGAGCCTGCTTTACTGCAATCTGACTAACTTTATTTCCCAGTCAAACTTCAGATCCTGGACACTCTTGTTTTGGGACTCTTTATTTTTGACATTAGCTCATGCTAAGAGTAAAAGTCACCAAACAAGGAACAAAAAGAGGTGCTATCCGGTGAGAATTGCACAGTCTGCTCCCTCAGCAAGGCTCAACATAGCACACATGGGCTTAACCTCAAAACAACCACAGCTTTCAAACCAAGGAATCAAGAATAACGTATGGCAGACCTATGGCCTTCCAAGTTTAAAAGAAAACGTCTGCCCCAGACAAGCTCATCTCAAACATCATAAAAAATTAATGTAAAGCTCAGATTTCAAAGCAAACAGTGTTGCAAAATTACAAGGAGGACATTAAATAATTAGAAAAAACTGTAAGTAAAAGCAATTGGCCTTCATTCATGTACACTGCTTTGCTTAACAGCCTCTCTGTAAAGCCTTTTTGGACACGCCATGAAGGACATTATAGGAAGTATATCATATTCACACCCCCCCTCTGTCAGCAGAAGAGCTTTATATTAATTAACACAATATACAACTACACAATCTTCTAGAAGAAGGATCCAGTTTTAAAGTCCTCATCCAAAGTGTGTGCAGCATCACATTTGTTTAGAATAAAAGGCATTTATCCTGCCCTCAAAGCACTTACCAGCCACATTTTGTATAGTGGATTGCAGCTTTTTTTTTTACAGTTCCCAAGGCCACCACTGAAATTCCATGTTCTAAAGTTTGAAATCATTCTTCCCTTGGCCACAAAGGTTGCATTACTTCCCACCCCACACAGAGTCAAAAACTTTCCATAATCCAACTAATGAGAAGAAAAATGTCACTGTAATTAACACACAAAGTGATGACCTAATTAATCACTAAAGCAAGAACACGAAAAAGCTTTCGGCTTTCAAAGTTTTCTAGCAAAGTCAGGCAAAAGGATTGCCAGGGAGCTTTTAAGGTCATTCTACTTCTGCTCACCCTGAAAATAAGATGCATTTACAACCACACTTTTATATCCTATCAAACAGGACTCCACTGCAGTGAGATGCCTTCAAGGCGTCAGTGATTTCCTGCTTCAGACTCCCAACCAAGTAAAACACAAGTTCCCACTTTTTTGGGCTCACAGTGCTCTTGTCTCAAGCCCAGTAAGGCAAAGCTTGAGGCAATGATTATGTTTGTATTAACAGCAAGAACAGTTTGCAAAAACCACCCTGCATTATACCAGCACAAGCAAGAGAACATTTGTTTAGATACTGCAAAAGCCAGTGTCACATCTGTGACCACTTATGACTCTGGACATAACCATAAAAAACACTTGGTAGCATTTCAACTCAAAACTAGTTTAACAGGCCAATGCTGCTAAGAGAGACTGTCCTGTTTGTGCCTCCACCCTCTACAGGCTGACACAACCAGCCACATATGTGTATCCAATAAAGGCTTGAGAACAGACCCACATTAAAACACATTGGTTTGTCCTTTTTTGTCCTGCCTACAGAGTTTTATCCTGGGCAAGGTCCCCAGTCTCCTCCTTTACATGCAGCTGAACGATGCAGGCTGCTCCCACACAAGAGAAGGCAAGAACCCTGTCAGTTTATACCTCCTCCAAGTGAGCAGAGCACAGGCTGAGGAAGCACACTTGGGTTTAGCTTTGCCAGAGGAACATCCTTGAACTAAACCCCTACCACGATGAGATATCAGAATCTGGTACCCAACACAGATGAATTCTTCATGAGATCGCTGTTGCCTTAACCTGGTTGGCTTTGGTTGCTGAGAGGCAGCCAAGCACATGGGCATTTCTGACTGCTGAACTTTTAGTCAGCATCCCTTGAAACAAGCAACAGAAGTCTGACCTCAGAGCTAAAGGAGCAATTGCTATTGCTTGAGCATTATGCCATCATTTTCTGAATTTTCTTCTAGCTGCAGGGGTTAGAAAAAAAATTTGAAGACTACATAGAGTAGGAATAAAAGGTTGCATGCTGGGATTCCCAAGCAGTCAATTTTATTCAGGCCACCAGAAAACTCTGATGTATCTTAGTGTTTCTATCTAGACTCAGAGATATTAGAGCACATCGATTTCACATTTTGGAAGGGAGGGTGTGGTGTGGGGTGTGGTAGTGGAAATCATACTCACTCAAGTTCTATTTTTCCCCTTCCCTCCAAGAAGCATTTTACTTTCCTGGGAGTTGCAAAGTCAGCCCCTTTGCAACCATGATTTATGTGAATGACTGTGCACTGCCTGGTCTGAGGAAGTGTGGCACCAGGCAAGAAATTGGTTTTTGTTTTGCTTGACAAATAGGGTAGAGACAACCTATTGGTAGGGTGAGGCAACCTTTTTTACCTTCATGGCTAGAGCTCCTAAAAAAACCCAACACCTTAACGTTAAAAGCTGGAGTGAGTATTTATTTTAAAGAACAAAGTCTTAGAAACAAGATGTCTTCCTCTCTTCCTCGGGAACTGAGCTCCAGGTTCTGGTGTAATCTGGAGTGCACCAGAAAAAAAAAAAAAAAACCAAAAACAGACTGCAGTTCTGCAGTCATGCTAACAATGTATTATCCTTGCTATCAGTTCAAGATAAGGTAGGTACTTCATTACCTTAATGAGCAGGTGTACTTAATGAGTAGGTACTTTGTCAGTTTAGTCCTAAAGGAAGATTAGGAGAACAAGGCATTTACATTCCTAGAGAAAACCCAAATTTTAGGCCCCCCACTAGCATAAGATAATAAGAAATACATGTTACTGGCTTTTGAAAAGCTTTTCTTTAAGTACACATCCCACAGCCCAGACTTTCAGAGGGAATAATAATTCTGGCTGCTGCTGTGAGCAACAGATTTCTTTTAAACAGAAAGAGCAAAACAGCATTATACTACATCACTTTTCAAGGGAAAAAAGTGTTATTTAAGCTCACAATGATTTTTTACATTGTTTGGGTTATGAAGAAAGTTGCTTAATGTTCTTTCTCCACTGAAGCGAATCTTGAAAGCCAGATTTGAGACCAGCAGAGATCAGAGTCCCTTATATTTATCCAAAGAATAAAACCAGCATGGACAAAGTTTCGACAAGCTATAAACAGCTGTTTCAAACTGTGCTTCAATCATGTTCCAGTAGAGCCAGTTCTTGGGGCCAAAAGAATCTGGTTGCTCCCTGGCTGCAATAGAGCTACCAACAAAGACATTGACTGTAAGGTTGAAATCTATCAATTAGGAACTGAACTCATGCCAGCCACAGTACCAGAGAAATAATGAAGATTGTTCTCATAAACAGGAGGAAACAATACTACAGTTCAGAGAGAGAAACAGCAGAGCTCTCTGGATTTTGAGCTTCAACAAAAAACCCAAGATGTTTACAAGTCAGCATCCTAGGTTTGCAGCACCTGCTTTAATGCATTACTGAGCTCAGACATAACTTCCCTGTGTCCAGCACTGGGATTGAAGACCAAAATAATTGCAAATGAGACAGAAAAATAACTTCTGACCAATTAATACTATATCTACTTCTGAAATAAATTAGAAGTACTCTCCATGCTAACATACACTCTCCACTACTTTTATGTTTCTATAGAGAGAAGTATTTGACAAGCAAAACAAAAAACAATTTCTTGCCTGGTGCCACACTTCTTCAGTCCAGGCCGTGCACAGTCACTCACATAAATCAAACAAGAGACCTCAATTGAACTGACAAGTCTGACTTCTCTCCTCTACTGTTTTCCCAAAGCTTCACACCCCAAATTCATTGGCACAACAGCCGAAATTATGTGCCAACATCACACTTCCAAGGCTGCATACATAGCTTTAAAAAAAAAAAAAATAAAATTGCTAGCAGCTGAACTAACTCTGCCTTGTAAGCCTACAATCTGCACCCATGAGTCCAGCAGAGATCTGCAGACAGGAATTCCCTATTCACAGAGTAGTTGCATTTTACAAAAAGGAAATGAAATCTGGGTTCTAATACATTTGCAATGGACATAACATTTCTCACCAAACTGATAAATAGCCCACAGATCCTGCCTAACTCTGTAAATCTTTCATATTTCAAGGAAGAAATGTTTCCAATAAAATGTCCAGGAGGACAAAAACTCCCAAGTGAGCAAACTGCATAGAGATGTTCACCCTACAAGAATCACATTAACCAAGAGACTTGCTGAACTTGGGAAGAGGCCACCAAGCAGTGGCTGCTCTGCAGAGGAGTTTCCCTTCCACCCAGCAAACAATCCTCCCTGGTACTGAGAGCTCACCTCCACAGCAAACCCTACAGAGCAGCTGAAGTACACAAGTGGGTCCTGCTCCCAGGCCCCTCTTGAAGAACAGCCTGTCACCTTTGAGACATGAGGAAAGGAGATGAAAGCTGCTGATACATTTGCAGACCTTGGAAAAAAGCTAAGAAAGCCCATTAAGCAAGGCTACCATCCTGGTAATAAATCACTTCAAGATCCTGCCCACTCCAATCCAAAATGCCTTGTTTACTTTGAGGATGAAATTTTAGAGCAATAGTGATCTCTGCAGAATGGCATCCAAATGCACTGAAGAAAGCAAGCCATGGCTACGGTGTCTCAGACAGAGGCATTCTTTGCCATACAAATATTTTTGCCTAAAATCAGCATCAGCTCCAGAAACTGTCATCACAAAAAGAAGGAAACAACGAAGAAATCAATCCTTCCAAAAACCTACCGAAAACACAAGTTCATTAAAGAGAAAACAGGCTTGACATTGTCAGTGGCCTTTCATGACTGAAATGGAAGTAACTGGCAGAAAGAAGGAAGGTGGCCTGGGATGTACCTGATTTGCTGAACTGTGCTGCTGTGTTTGTGGAACTGGTCCATACAACGCCAACAGATTTTCTCTCTGGATTTGGGCCAGTGGCAGAAACAACATTTAATTATGCCACTGCATGAATGAGAAAGAATGAAAGAAAATTACAGCAGAATGAAATTGGCTATGGCTTTGTAAAAGAAACACACCAAGATGAATCAGCTAGTAAATAAAGAGCAATAACTGAAAGCTAACACTCCTGTCTTGAGAAGAAATCAGGTATTGTACAAGAAACGAAGCGCTGAAGTTATGCGATTAGATGAAAACCTTAAATAAAATAAAAATAATTCAAACATGGGTTAGATTGCTGTGGAAAGATGAAACATTGCAACCCAAGATAGGAATGCTTCTTTCCTTCTTTTATGATTGTCTTGTTAATATGTTGCTGGTCATAAAGTCTTTCCCTTTCAACCCACCTGCTTCCTCTGTTCAGGTGCCAGCTAATACCAGAACCCGTTCACATCAAGATTTCTTGCTCCTAGCAAAGGAACTTTCCTTACCACAATACTGCAGGGTCGAGTGAAAAACAAGGAGTGGTAGCAGGTGAACTCTGAGTAATCACTATAAGTCAGTTATAACCACTGTGGCATTTCAGGAACTGTTCTGCTGTGCCAAAGTCCCTATGCAGTCAGAAAAGCAGGTAACAAGAAACACATGAAATGACAAGAAGGGTCTGCTAGTTTTGCTACTTTTGTGAGGAGTGACCACAGATCACTAAAAAAAGAACCAGAACAAAGCCAGAATCCTCATCTAAAATCTGCTTTCAGATTTTCAGCATCAGAATTTTTTCAGGCTACAACACTACTACCTGAAAACTGCAATGAACTAATTCTTCAAATAGCTTGGATGCATACACTTCAGAACTTTTCTTACATCATTTTAGTAAGAATTTGATCCATAATCTTGTCAAGCTTGTGTGTTACGGTTTAAAAGTACTGATAAAAATACATTTCTGAGTTTCTCTTTGGGCTTTGTTGCTTTTCCCTTATTAAAAAACAATTATTGACTGTCTTGTACTATCCTGTGTTCTGAGCTCAGTCAGGCTGATTAGCAGTGACAGCATGTCAGAGGTCATTACCATTAAACACACCTCGGTGAACAATTCAATGGAGTTGTTATTCCATCAGTGTAGTCCTCACAGGTGGTTTTAAGAATTGCAGGGAATGAACTCCAGGTCACTGTGGGCTGTAACCTGCATGCCTGAGCACCCTCTGCTGCTCTGCACTGGCTGGCCCTGAGCAGTTCCACACGGCCCCACAGTCCCAGGGGACTCATGCAGTGCAACCATACTGCTGGAAGGAGCAACACCTGAGCATCTCTAGCCAACCCTTGTGGTTCATCTTGGAGAAGATGGAAACAAGAAGGTGCTTGGTATTTTCAGCTTGGAGATTATGGCTTTCATAAGCCCATTGCCAAAGGAAACATGTCTGTGTGTGTGTTCTACATGTAAATAAATATATATAAATTAAGTGTATATATGTGTGGATGTCTTTATATGTATTATGTATGTATTTATATATACACAGACACCCATATATGGATATTCACATTTATATAGGTGCATATACCTATAACATTCATACAGATACCTGTATTTTAATATATATGCACATAGATTTTCTTGACCATTTCATTTCATAAACAGGCTTTAAGCTTGCTCTCCCATTTTCACTCTGATTCATATTGGCAAGAAATGTGTTTGTATTTCTATTATGTCTGTACAGAGAGGGAAGGGAGAAAGTGTGTGTGTACAGATATAAACACATATTTTGCACACAGTCTCAGCTGACTGTGATCTGTAGGTCACCACCTACACCACAAATACAGATGCATTTCTCTATCAGCAGGTCCCATATGACTTTCACATATCCTGCATAAAAGCCATTGCAACATGACTAGGTCAGCAGCATTTTGGTCTTGTCTCCTCTTAAACAAATGCTAAATTCCTTGCAGTCTGGTGGAACAATCCTGAAGGTACTAGGTGGACTGCTTGTAGTCACCCACTTTCTAACCAATATGTGAATGGAGCCTTCTCCTCTGTCAAGGTTTTCATTAAGTGCAGTTTTGTGAGTGCTAGTAATTAATCAGGAGCTATAGCTTCAGGGCAAGGATGACAAGTGTCCTACAACAAACAAGCACAGTCCAATTTGGCTTAACTAAAATTTCAAATGTTCCTTCACAGTGCTCCTACTTAGACTGGCACCAAGCATAATCATCTTATTCACATCCATGCAATGCTCTGAGCACTCCTCCCAAATCCCCAGTCCCTCCTTTACAACCCCAAAAGCAGCCCTGGGAGAAGCAGCACCTTCCATTCAAGGAAAAAACATCACACAGGGTGGCTCAAGTGGAACAAAAGTAGCTGCAAGATGAAGAGTGAATGAAAGCACCCAGGCAAGGATTGCAGCCTATGCTACAACAGCACAGAAAACACCTTAAAATAATCCCATCGCCTAGTTCCATGCTACAAACTTACTCTCTGCTTATTAAAAATGTTTCAGTGAGAAAAATAAAATTACTTTAAAAATTACGATGGGGCTGAATTTCAGACAAGGGAGAAATTCAGCCTATTAATCATTGAGTTAATCTATTTATTTACCTTGGAAAAATCCTGATCAGGAGAAAGTCTGTTAAAAGAATACAGGGATTCAGCTGCTACCTTTCTCACTGAGTAGGCAATCAGAAAATGCCCCTTTGAACCCTGCGTTAATAAAATTCTCATTAAATGCAAACCTGCACAATGTTATCTTGAAGAGGCTCATTAGTTTAAAAAAAAAAACACTTGTCTAAAATGTGTTTATTTCCTCATAGGTGAGAAGGTGAGTTTTCAAACCATCAACTGCTGCACCTTCCTATTTCAACCCCATCAGTGCTGCAGCTATCTCTTGCAGTCTATCACATCTCAATTATTTATGAAAACCACAGAGACAAATCCACAGTCAGAAATTATAATGACTATTATGAGATAGGACAGCAATCAGAATCATTCATTCTGGTTTGGTATGTTCGATTTTCAGACAGATAAGGATATTATTATTCTTTCTTCTTCAATTTTTCATTTTCTTTGGGTTGGACAGAAATTATGTATTATCTGTAGAAAGTAGAGAAGGAAGGAATAGCCTCCCTATCTCTTAATACTCAAAAAGAATATTCATGACTGCTTTTTTGACTGGAGTAAGGACAATGAAAATCAAATAATCAGCAACAACAAAACTCAGACTGTCTACTGGAGAATTTTTAGTCCAACTAAAAGGTACTGCTCATACCATAAATAGGACACAAAGCGGGATCTCTCTGCAGCTGAGTTTAACAAAGAACATGTCTAAGATTCTCTGGGCATTACTCATCCTGACTGTCTATTTAAGCAATTAATCAGCAGAGCTCATCAGTCCAGCACTGTGGGGTACAAGCAGGACTGTTGCAGTGTCCCCTCAACAGTCACTCCTGTAACACAAATGCATTGCAGCCTTGAAACTTTGTAAACAACTCACCACTCCTCTCCTGGCAGAAATGCACATAAAATTGGACACTAGGATTTAGGACATCTGTTAAAGCCCACTGTATGCATGCACAGGCAGATGCTCTTACATTTCTAAAACCCACAAAAAGCCCTAGCATAAGAAAATTGCAATGTTTATTTATTTTTAAATAGCTTGTGTCATGAGACCAAGATATAAACCAAAGCATGAGTTTCCACTGCACAGTTACAGCAAAAAGCAGGTAATCACTCCTCATAAAAACTTTACAGAATGATGAAGCAAGGTGAGGAAAAAATCCAGTGTGGATTTCTCTAAATTCATTTTCTTCATGGCAAGAGCATCCAAATAAGATACAGTACACTAAGACCACTTGAAAACCAAAGGGGCACAAACAAACAGGAAACCCAGATAATTGGGAGCTAAGCCAGGTTCTAGCCCCAGTCACCACTCTGAACCACCACACTGTCAAACACCTTCACAAAAGCACACTACCTTTGGACTTCTCTGGCTGCTCTGAAACCTATTCAGCTAAAGAACCCTTCAAACAACGTTTTTACCACCAGAAGAAAACAAACCAGAAGACAAAACTAACTCTCCCTTCCTTCCTTTTTTTTTTTTTTTTTTTTATGACAAAGAAATGGGATAAATCAGACTAACTTCTCAGAACTCCAATCCCTCTCAAGGCCTTGAATCATCTCTAATTTAGAACTTTACTAATTTCACTGAATGAAAAGCAGTCATTCATGAAATTTCAACATGGATGAGCAGTTGGGTGGAGCAGAGGAAAGCTACCAGAAGTCCAGAAGACAGACTGACTAGAGGCTTCACTGACTCCAGACATCACCACCTTCTGAACATGTCTGATACAAGCTGTCCTTGAAGGCATTATCACGGCACTGGTTTTTTGGTTGCACCTTGTCTCAACTGCATGCTGATCTTCACAAAAGCAGCTGCAAGCCAAGAGGAAATAAGCCCATGCAAACTCTCCACAAACCAGAGGTGAGCACAAAGTCTCTGTGATCACTTGGTTTTTCTCTCTTCCAAGTTTAGACTTCTCTCGCTGGTTATACAGAGCATTCCCAGAGCAGGCACTTTGTCACATCAAGGGACATTCGTCAACAGCCACCTGTTCTGTTGCCTCACTCCACGTGCACTTCTACCCACACATGCTCACTTACATCTGTCTTTAAAAAACCAAAAAATAAGGATAGTAGCAAAATAAGTCTAGAATCATATATGATGTTACAGACGTTTTAAGGGAACCTTTAAGGTGGCTTACAGACATGTAAGATGTATATCGACTTGAGAAACTCCCTCAGCGAGTTTGTCCTACACAATGTCTTTTGTAGTGAGGAAAACAATGAGTACTAGCAATGCAATATTACTGAGCTACTTGGTGTTGCAGATAGCAAGTGTCTGGGGTGACTAGGGAAGTGATATACAGATTTTTTTTCAGTATAAGAACTTCTATCTTTTATGGTTTGTTTACAAGCCAGAGCTAAGAAGTAAATTTTCCCTCTCAACATTCCTCCATTTTCCAATCAATCATATCCATGATCCTCTTGCCCAGTACCCAGCTTGGTCACTAGTAGCTGCTTTAGGTACCAGAAAAAGAAATAATTGCCATTGTGAAAGAATACATACCTAGATTTACACTCCTTAGCCTTACAAGTAAAGCATAACTTCTGCCCTTGAACAGGAATCAGAGGTTTAAGAGAACATTGAAATGTCCTTAAATAATCAACTTTTAAACACACACACAGAAATCTTGCAGTGTTAAGAGGCCTCGAATCTGCTTATTACAACAGGCTTACAGTCCCCTTCATAGCTTTGTGGAATTGCTACAGAATCATGCAACAGAAATCCATTAGGTTCACAATTGCTCTGCCAGCACAGCATTATTCTCTACTGTATAACTTCTCCCAAGAATGATGTGAGGATTAATTCACTACAGTTTGTGCTATGCTTTGAAAGCACTCAGTCTACAGAAGAGCTGAGAGAATTATTAGGGGACAATCAAAGCCTGGTGATCATTCCTTTATGCCTGTGAGCCGTGTTTAGAGCAACAATTTAGCCCAACAAGTAGAACAAATTCAAAACAAAATTCATTAAAACACATGTCTAACTGTCATGATAGAAATGTAGTCACACAGGAAATGAGAAACTTTAAAAGAGTAATTTACTTCTGCTCCTTACCTAATATTGACTAATGCATGGGTCACCTTGCTTGCAGGCTCTTTCCACTGACCAGCATTGGTAGACAGCCTTAGAACTGAAAGGAGAAGACAGTTAACAGTGCTGGCACAGAACTGCCAATTTCATCATTCAAAACAGGAAAAAAAAAATCTGCTTTGGCAAGATGGCAGTCCAGGAACCACATCAAAACAAAGGTCATCTTTGAAAATATCTGTGATCCAGGGTAGAAATTCCCTTCCAAGCCCATCTAAGAAACATAAGGAACATGGAAGGGGTGAGCAAAACAGAATAATGACTTGAGGCAGAGGGGATGGAAGAACCTGGGTGCTCCAAACTGCCTTCACTGTCACCTACACCGTTCATTTTCCCCAGAAACAGAGCAGCGTCCCAAGCCTAGAATAGCTCTTGTTCCACACACAGCTGTTCTCCTCCAGCTCCTGCTTACACAAGGTTCCACCTGAACTGGACTAAATACTGCAGTTTAAACCCTCTCCAGCAATGAAGAATTCTTTACATGCCCATTTATCTAGAACTGCAGAGAGGAATTACACACCAGCGTAAAGAAAAAACACTGCCTGTAGGAAGAAGGGTGGTGTTCTCTTGCACAGATGGTCTCTGACAGACTTAAGAGCAGATCTGAAAACATTCTGCAACAGGAAGAACTTCTAGGGAATCCAATTCTTTTTTGCCAGAGTACCAGAAACATTTATTTAGGTCAAAATATGTAGTGTTTTTATGGTGGCAGTTACTTGCACAACTCTTGGTAAGCATCAAAACAATAACAGATCCTGTAGCAGATGTTTTGATTAATTTCCATATTGCCTGAACAAAGGGAATTTTCTATGAATTTGTACATACAGGGTTTTCTGGAGGTTAGACTCCACAAGAAAGGTTTGCCCTCAATTTAGGAGTGAAGGAACCTCACCATCCTCACTGAATTTAGGATCATCCAGAAACACGGATTCTAAAAGTGAATGCTTAAGCACAGTGGCTGCATACTTATGCTTATCACCGAAGGACAGAAGCTTTCAGTCCTGCAGATCTGGATAAAGTTCAGTTTCAGAGCAAGAGAAAAAAAACCCAAGTCAATTAGATTCCACCTCCACTCCCAACATAGAAAGTTTCAACCACATGAACAAAAAAAATTAAGGGAATGAGTAGCTTTCTCATCTGTGCTGACAAATACCTCAAGGCTAGGGGACAGAAGCGTCACTGTAGTCTCAGAGATGGGCTGACAAGCAAAGGGAAGCTATCAGGACACCTGGTAGCTTTCATCAGCTTGAGACAGTGCTACCTTCTCACTTCCTATTCTACCATTACATACCATCTGCAGAAAAAAGTTGTCAGCTGAGTAACATTGTTTTGTCAAACAGTAGGTACTGTACTAGAATATCTTAAGTAATATATTCAATTCAGGCATCTGCAAGAGTAATTCGATGGGGTTTAGTCTACATAGGAGGATGGCAAACATTCACATGATAAATTGTTTCAACAGCTCAGGTGTGCCTTTTGCAACCCAACTAAGGAAGTATTTGAGTGCATTATTCTTCTATTCTACTTACCTCCAGCTTCTACAGGGGATAGGTTTGAAAAAATTATTACCTAGTAAACGCACCTCATCTTACTAGTTGCAACTCTTGGGAGTAGAAAATGGGTTAGCAAAAAATCTTACACACTCAGAGGGTACAAAAATGGCCAAGTAATCCCTTATGTAATGGCTGAAAACTGTGGGAAATTTTTACAAAAGGGCAGTTTGTTTCTGCTTGCAGTTACAGGGGGTAGTCAGCTACTTTTATTTAGGTGAGGACGTCTCTCTCCCATGCCAGAAGAGGCTGTGGCCAGCTGTCTGCCCTTTAACTCTCCTTATATGCTTATATTAATTCCTGTTGTTCATTGGGTGATCACGCTGAGAAGGGAGCAGAGGGTGAAGGAATGGAAGGTCCTTTTGGAGGAAAGCAAACAAAGGACACAGCTATATTCTTTTTTTTCCACAGCTTCAAGTATGCAGCACACCAGTGCTGCTGCAGGTGCCAGTGTATAACACTGCCTGATTATGCCTCCATGCATTCCTTGCTCTTCTTTGTTCCTCTTCCCTGCTGGGTGTCACTTGGCTCCCTTCCCTCTCTCTTGAAGGATGGCAGCTTCTCCCTGTTTTGCCAGGGGGCACATTCTTCAGCAATTCACTTGTCACTGCAAGCAGGTTTGTGAGGGCTGTTTTCTTGGTTGCTTTGGCAATGAGTGAAGTAGATGTGATTTGTCTAGCACAGCAAGCTTTTTGCTATAAGTTTCTCAAATGCTTTTCCAAATTCTTATTTGCATTCAGCGTTTCTCTATGCTGGGTGGTTCTGCAGCATGTACCTGCTTTTTGACTTGAAACTGTCAAATGTAATAGAGGAAAACTACACAAAATGCATGAAATACCACATACTCCACTGTGACAATAAATGTATATTTCCAACATTAAGTGACAGAGGGAGGGGCAAGGAGCATGTTTGTATTTTTTGTGACATTAAAAACTTATCTTTTAATAAGTTATCCTTTTAACAAGTTTATCCCTCTCTCAATTCTTAATTTACCAACATGTCCTAGTACACAAAACACGCTCACCCAGCACAGCACACATCAGTAGCAGGTAGACAGGAAACACTTGACACAAACATCCCTCTTCCATCACCCTCACTTCCAGGCAGCAGCAGTGTTGACGAGTCAGGAGGTACTCACCCATAGAATAAAGGTTGTCAAAATTCTGGTGCATCCGAATGATTTCATAATACAGCTCATCATAGCTGCTGGGAGTGGGCAGAAATGTGTCTCCATAAGTGATGAACATGTTGAACAGGTTCACAACCTGCACAAGTGAAAAGAAGTTGCAACAGGAACATTTATCCCAAATCTATTCTGCAACAGAAACAATACACATTATGTCCAAAACCTTCAAAGGAATAGCTTGCAGTTGCAGCAGATTTGCCTTATAGTACCGAAGAGACAGACAAGAAGCTTAAATACTGTTTTATCTAGGGCCAGAAAGACATGTTTCTATTTTGCATTCAAAGGACCACAGAACAAAAAAAAACCCCAAAATATTAACAAATCTGGAAAATTAAACTAGGCCTTTCCTCACACAGATTTCTTTATTTCAATGAGCCAACCCTATAGTTAGTCCAAGCACTGCCCTTTCCAAACACCTAGTGAAACCACCCACAGTGATATTCCTCTACTTCATGGCCTTGTTCTCATATCTCTTTAACAGGCCAGAAATCCTTTCTGGAATGCTTTCAGCATTACAAATCCTTCCTAATATTAATTCACAATTAAGTTGTTAAAATTAAGAGGATTTGTGCAAGGGTAAAGATGCTTACCATAAGAGCAAGGGTGAAGATGTTGTGCTTGGCCAGCAACACAGTCTCATTAGACATGAGGAACTTCAACAAGTTGATCAAAGCTAGGAGAAAATAATAAGTATTTTTAACATACTATAAAAAGCAAAGCCATTCTCAACAAGTCATATACAGATGCATTTACATTATCTAGTATAAATTAAACTAAATGCCAGGTATTCATCTCAGAAATATATCAATTTATATGTAGGGTTTGGTGGTGCTTTGTTGCTAAAATACTCTGCTGAACAGGTGACAGCAAGATTACCTTCCCACATTTGTTCTCCTTCACTGACTTCCCAATCAAATTTACTTAGGCTCAAGGTACATCTCTTGTTAACTCAGTTCAAGATTTTCCTATCTGCTAGATCCTGGAGCGAGCTTTGGGGTTGGAGAATCCAACTGCCTCGTTTCTGCTTCATACATCACCAACATGATGTATGCATAGTCAGCCCCAAACTGTCACTCTTGTTGATACACACAGTTACAGAAAATAAAAAAGGTAAGAAAACCCCCACAGCACAGCTTTTCTGTAGCTCTGTGTCAATGCTGCTGCACTGGTAAAAAGAAGGATGTAGTGCTTTATTGTGTCAGTTATCCGGGGCTGTGCTGTAACGATTACAGAACTGGTTCACACTTGTCTTAAATAATAAAACAACAAAAGCTCCTGCTGTAACTACCCAGTATCAGTTAGTAACAGTGGTAATTAACAAAAAGGTTGGCTTAAAATGCTTTAATCAGACAGACTTTACAATAAACAACTGCACTCCATGCACTTGAATAAAATGTAAAGTTTCTTATCTTTTTTTTTTCCTAGTTGTTGAAATTTTCAGAAAACTAGTTTCTTCTGCATTATAGGTGTTCAGGAGTGAAAGCTGATGCCTGACTAGAAGAGGTTCTTAATGTACTCTCTGCTCTAAAGTCAACACATTTCAAGACTTAAAACACCTGAATTAAGATGTCCTGAAAATGCTGGAACACTACACATCTTTTTAAAAAGGTTCTTAATTATCTACTAATTAGTAACTTCATCCAACTGAGTAATACCAGGCATTACTCCCAATTTCTTATAGGTACAAGTAGAACTTGTTAATCCATTTTTTCCCCCACCATTACACAAGTGTCACACACTATCCAGTGACTGGTGAGAAAATAAACTGTGGTTTGGGAGAACTCCACAGTGAATGCAGAAAAGACCATTCAGCCCAAGGTACAGGCTACCAAAGAGGAAGAGATAAAGCACAGGGAACAGGAGTGAGGTATGGGCAGAATTTAGATACTCATTCCCCTCAGGATTACAAAGTATTCACAAAAGGTAAAATCAAAAAACCTACTGCAAAAAACATGCAAACACACTGGTCAGATCTTGAATTAAACAAAAGTGTCCGATTCTGAATGGAGTCCTGCAACCTCTACTTTACAATACTAGAAGTTCACCACGAGTATCACAAGTTTATGTAGCACACCAAAAGGGAAGCCTACAGCCCCAAGGTGGGTATTCACTCATCACAGGCAGAAGCTACTTCTGTTTAATCTTCCAGCAGGTGGCTGATGCTGAACTGCAAACCAGGAATGAACAAAATTCTCTGCAAACTCCAGACATGCAAGGGATGTATCTTTCAGAGCTATTCCAGGATTAACCATCAGCAACAGCATTTCTCCCTTCCATGTCAGCAGCTCACCTCATGAAGCAGACACATCAACACCTTTTCAATCCAACCACATAACTCCCCATACCATCATCACCCCATCATCAGACAAACTCCTGGGACCAAAAGCAGAGCCTGGATTCCACAATAACACAGCTCTGAAAATACCCCTGTCAGTTATTTTTCTGCAAAACAAACGTTTCAAAACAAAGTGGCAGGTACAGATGGGCTCTCCACTGGAGCAAAGATCCAGCTAAAAACAGGTTGCCAAGGTAACCAAACCTCCACAGCAAAAAAAGTCCCCTGCAGTCAGTGTCTTGGACTGCAGACAGCTGCCCTGCATCTCTGTCATAGCAGCTCATTGGCCATTTCTCCACCTCGTAGTTGCAAGCATGGTTTTAACACCCTCCCAGCCATCAAAGTCCACAGGGCCACAGCTCATGACCAGGTGCTGCTGTTTAATTACCAGCAGCTTGGGTCTGTGGAAGCAAAGTAGCAGAGCTCTGAATTTCCTATGACAAGTTGTGAGAAGCCTCATGTTCATTTCTTTGCCTCTTGCTCTCCCACAAGAGCTCTGCTGAATGGCCTTTGTCAGCAGGTCATGGCACAGCGTGACAAGAAGCCACCACCGAACATCCAAAAACAGTCAACATGAAAGCTGTCCATGATGAGGAGAAACTATTTTTAAAAGAACAAGTGTATTTTTCCAGAGCATAAGCACCCACCAAATGCCAAGGACAAGCACTTTACAACTGCCCACTGCAGTACTTCTCATAGACCACCCTGATGCACTTGTACTGCGCTATATTGGTGACAACACCTGAAGGAGAACTTTCTCTCTTCTATCCTACACTTGTTTCAGCCATTGTGATGAATGTATGTTTAATTTTCCTGTTCAGTTAGAAAGATGACAAGTGATTACCTCTGCTTGAAATCAGTATTTATACCTGAATTGCACTGAATCATAGCCCACACAAAATTATCTGTGCTGTTCCTTCCCTAAGAACTAGGAAGGAGAGGGACATGCTTCACAGGAAGAAGAAACAGTGGTGGGCTCAGAGCCTGGTCAGAAGAACTAACCCATCAGAGGTTTACAGTCACTGTGTGCCCTGCACTAACAAATTTATCAACTGTCAGAAAACCTAAAACACATTCCTAAAAAAAGTTGCAGTGCTCCAAACTGGGATATACACTACATCGATGTTAAAAAAAGCAACCAACCTTCTTCCACACCAGCACATTCTGCAGCACACTCTACTCAAGTGTCTCTAAGGACCACAAACACTGTGAAACCTTTAAATCCCTTTGCCATGTCTCCATGGCTTGTTTGTAAGGCAGACCCTGTACTGAAAATTAGGACAGCTATGCCCTGAAGTTTTCAGAACTAGCAACTTTTAGATCTGGCTTCATACGCCTAGTGCCCTTCAGCAACAATTACACACACAAAATAAACCTTTAGAGGAAAGTCCAACTGACTGAACACCCCTCTGCCCTTGAGCTCCAACAGAGCACTGATGCTACTATTCCTAAACAATCTGAAGCCAAACCAGATGTGTCACATTTTCCCTGCTGTAATCAAACTGTTTGCCTCTCATACCCCACCTGCAGGCTGCCCTCTCACACTAGGCAGGAAATTATCCTTTTGGGTTATTTTTTCCCCAACAAAGGAGCAGTTCAGTCTCCCAGCTGCACAGGCAGACACCAATGTGTTCCTTGCTTGGGCTCAGTCACCTTATCCCAAATTATGCTCCCAGATTTAACAACAATGGATGGTTTGGGTATGAGATCTATGTCAACATTAACTGGAAACCAGCACCATTTTTACAACACCCTCTAGAGCCTGTTTTACCTTCCTAAAGATATCTGTTCTTGGCATTCATTAGCAGGACCTGAAACACCCACTGTGGCGAGTCTTGAAACATCCATAATTTCACAATACAACAATGTCATTAGGACTTCTTTAGTAATAAAGTGAGAAGGCTGTGACTGAACAAGCAGTGACCAGTATGTTCATATAAGTGACCTGAGCTGAGTACACTGGCTATGCTTCTTAAATCAACAAGAGAGCACAGCTCTGGACACCTGTGTTGACAGCCTCAAACCCAAGCAGACAAGCATGCTGAGTGGACACAGAGCCATGTGACAGGCTGTATGTGAAAAGTGGTATATAGCAGGTTGGCTCTTGGGCAATTTTCTCTCCAAAGGATTATTATAGCGAAAGGATGAAAAGTGACATCTCGGATATCCTCCCTACTTTTTAAACTGAAATGACTGCAGTGAAAGAACCTCTTAGCTCTTTTGCTGCACAGCTGCTTTTGAAGACACTTTCCCTTATCAGCTTCTGTAGCCACTCTGTCTGCCAAGGAGCAACAGTACACGCCTGCTCAGTTATTTGCTGCCCTCCCTCAAGCCAGTCCTCTGTGAGAAGACCGTGGGCAGCCACCACCTCTCCTCTTCTTCTACCAGGAAAGAGGTAATTCCTGTTACAGATGCCCTTCACTCCCTCCTTCCCCTATTCCTATTTGAATAGCAGACTTACCTTCTCTCCCTGTAAGCCTTGTTTCAAACAGAAGTATATTCAGCCCCAGGTGAATTTGGATTCACACAAAGTTGTTTTTTCTTTATCTAGTGTCTCAGTGTTCTCGGTTTAGATCATGTGTAGTGCAACAGGACCATGGAGGTAGGCCATGGGGGAGGAAAAGGGGAGGAAAAAAGTAGTATTATTATCCCTTGGGCAAGTCAGAATGTAGCACAGACTCTGCCAGGAGCATCAGAAGGCTCTGATGTGTTATTGCACAATGGAGCAGAAGAGAAAAGCCCTGAAACACTCATCAATGAGAGCTCGGATGAGTTGAGCACAGTACAGAGGCCTCTGTCACTGCATCTGCTGCACTTACAGGTCAAGAGTCTTCTAATGGTGCATAAAATGGCCCTCAAAAAAGGAGCAAGGGAGAGAGAGATGTGAAGGCTCCTCAGCTGCAGTATAACATTTGTTAACAGGATCCAGTGCTCTACTAAAATTCTCCAATTTTCTATCCTTCAGCTTTCAGGGCACACAGGGAAGAACAGTGATTTTCCCATTCCCTCTAGAAGTTACCATTGAACCAGCAGTGTATTCAGTGTCCTCCTTCCAGGATCTCAAATCCCTTAGAAGGATCCCCACCCATGTATCACTAGAAGGCAGCTCACCATGACATCTGGGCAACACTTCCACGCTGCAGAGAAGTCATCTGCCTACAAGTGCTTCAGCAGCACAGTAACCATCCCTGGACCTCCTTTAGCCACCCTGGTCACATGTACATACTCCCAAGGTAAGGTCCACACTACTCACTGTAGCACAAGGTAAGCCAGATCTGGTTAAGGCCTAGTGCAACTAAGAATGGAGTGGATTAGATTCTTCAGGAAGCAGCATTGGTCCTTCTGTGCTTCAGTTCTTCCAACATACAAGAGAAAACAGGACCATTCCATCTGCAACAGCACTGGAAGTACAAATAGAGCAACATGATGAGCCCTGGCTGTACCTGGCCAGACCAAAGGTCCACCTACGCTTAGTGCTCTGTCTAACAAACACTTGCTGAAAAACAATAGGCCAAACAATGCTTTCTTGTATGTTCTTCCAGATTCCAATATTCAGCATGATTCCCTTACACAAGGGGAATTACAGCACAGAATGTGAAAAAAGCAGATTCTCACAACATGACAATACCATAACCACAGACCAGTCAACTCTCTTGTTCCAAACTGGAAGTCACAAGGGCTAAGCTAGGATAACCATACAGCCCACTGTGCAGCTATGAGAAGAGACCTGAGAACAGAGTAATCACCACTAGAAAATGCTATACCAGAAAGGCAATTCAGATTTAGGGAAGCAAAAGGCTCAAATATGACATTCTGAGATGACCTAAGTGTTAAGAGGGTGCAGATCTGGCCACATTAAGCTTTGGCAGGCACTCAGAAGAACAGTGATCAAAACAGACTCAGCAGGAGATGAGTATCTACAGATTGGGTTTGACAGGAAAGAACCAACAGAGGTATTTTCCAGATAGAGCTGTAGGAATAGGAAGCCTGACAGAGAAGTAGTTACATTGCTATTACAAACTAACACACCAGAACTCCCTGAGGCACAAACTATCCCAGCACCCTTGGACAAGTGAACCAATTACTCAGGGACAGCACTTGCAGCTTCCTGCCAATCACCCACAGCACTAGAAAACAAGACTCTTGCACCAATGCTGCAGTGCCCTCTCAGTGGAGCAGGGGAAGCAATAAAAGCTCTGTCACCATTACTAGTGAACATGCTGCAGCTCCTTCACTCTGATCAGGAGGGAGCACCCTGCTCCCTGCTGTAACAATCCCCTGCCTGGGCTCTCCTCTACCTTCTCTCTTGCTGCCACAGGCACTGCCAAGTTCCTCCTCCCAGCCACCACAGCTCTGTGGCAAAAAGCAGCTGGCAACTGGCAGGCTCCCCATCACCAGCATTCTGCAGCTGTCCTCTCTTTCCCCCATGGCTCACTCTCAAGGGTACATCCATGAAAGCAGCTGTTCTGATAATGAGAATCAACAGCTTGCCAGAGGGCTGGAGCACATGCTGGCACAACCCATCGCTCCCAGGATCAGTCGAGCAGGCCACTTCACTTCCAACCCTTCACTTTCTTTATATAGCCCCCATCCCTGGTACTCACTGTTCCCACCTAAATGGAGCCAACAGTGTGAAATTGCAAGCTTAATGGAAATGCTGATTGCTGATGCCAGAGCAATGCTGCTAGACGGCAATCCAGCAAGCAATAAGAAATAACACAAATTTTCCAACTTCAGTTAAAGCTGAGATGAACAATATGCTTTTTTCTTACAAATACATAAATAAAAATTTTTAAAAAACCACACACACCCAAAATCTTCATCCCTCTGTAGAGGAAAGGGTAGTATTGAGCTCAATTCTGTTCTGTCTGACAGTGTAGGTTCACACTGTTAAACAATAGTCTTGGGAGTTAATGTTGCACATTTTTGCCTCAGGTTTTAAAACAGAAAAGGTGGAGAATCTGGAGAAAGAGAAGAAATATTGTGTGAGAACATGGAAAGACTGCAAGGTAAGAAACCCAGGAGTGATGCTGCTTGAACACAAAAAGGGGCCCAGGATAAATTACTGCATTCTGAGTGCTGCAATCCCTCCATGCAGATAAAGAAACAGCTTTGAACAGCCAACTCTAACACCTCTGTCATCAATGGGACCATTTCCCAGGAGAAATTATCACACTATCTCCACTAGGTCAGTATGATCTGCAAACTATTAGTGATCCACAATCAAGTTCTCCAGCATTTGTTAGCTTTATCTAAAACACGACAGAGCAACATACCTCGATGAGACCTGTCAGGCTGAGGCAGGATGACCAAAAGGTTGCCAGACTTTTGTCCATGCAAATGACTAAATTCCCTTTCTGCTTATCTGAGCAAGGCTATGTTGAGAAATTCTCACCCTGGTCTCACCAGGTGACCAATAACAGCCAGAAATCTCATATTACTCTTTTTCTCTTCACTAGCCATCAGGGTCAAACTCTTTATCATTTATACTTTATCATCAGTATTAAAATATGTCAACATAAAGTAAAGGTAAACTAGAATTAAGTAAAAGCAGATGCTTCCTGAAAATGACCCATGCAGGGGATTTAGAACATCCTCCTTTATAAGAAAGCCACTGAGTTTCTGCATTTCTTACACTATCTTCTTTAAGAGTTTATTACCAGGGTATTTCAGTAAATGGCTGGAGTGTTCCCATGAAAATATTCTAGCTTTGGTTGAAGGAGGTAATGTGGAAAGGTGAGCATGACATCGTCCCACCAGTTGAGAATGGCAGCAGAATACTACAAGCAGACATTTGCAATCTTCCTTCTGACCTTCCCATCTTGCTGCCTGTAAGTGAGCTTTGTAACACGGGACTGGGGTTTTCTTTGGGGTAACATGGAGTGCTGCCAGGAGTACAAATTAAATAAATCAATTAATATCAACCCACAACACACACCACAACTACAAACAAGAATTATTTTATAAAGCCATTTTTCAATTTCAACCCTTTCCTGAATTCCTTCAGTATGATAGATATATCATACTGTGAAACAGATAAAGGATTAATAATTACATTCCTGAACCCAGCTTGGGCCAACACAGTACCTGATATCACAAACACCAACACTCCTATAATAAAGACAACAGGAGGGCTGCAAACTCCAAGTATGTATCCCATGGCACACAACAGTCACAGCCTTTAGTTTGTGTGAAAAACAAAGCCATTTGCTCACTGGCCAAGCAGCTCTATGGTCTTCCAAAGTCTCATGGCACCCAGTGACCAGGAACGTTGCCAGTGAACTAGCCTGTCTGGTACAGCAGGGTGTGAATCCTGCCTCCACAACAGCTGCAAGATGATAAGCTTCCCCTGCCAGATAGCTGCTGCAGAAAGTGACAGTGACAGCAGATCAGAGATGAAGGGAAGACACAACATCACCTGACTTCCAGTCTCTTCAGCAACATAAATCAGAGGGTTGAAGCAGACCTGATCAACAGTTGTAGAACCAGAAATGACATAGCTAACATACTCTCAGTAATCAATGTTTCAGTCACAAAAATAAAGCAAAGTGATTGAACAATACCATTTTAAATATGCACTGCATAAGGGCAGTATTATATATACTGAAAGTCAGGGGAAGATTCTCCCTCACAAAAAATTACTCCTTCATTTTAAAATCTTCCAGAGAGGAACCTTTCAGGTTTTTAGTTTTTGAATGCAGTACTACCCTTGTTATAAATACAGAATCTGACAAAAAGATCTGAAGAGTGTACAAAAAGGGGAAAAAAAGTCTACTTTGTCAAGTAGCATTGTAAAAGTCTGCTTTGATAACCCTAAAATGAAAAAGGAGAAAAATTAACTTCTTGGTGGTGCTACATATATGAAGTACCCTTATTTAACAGTGCCTTCTGCATCTACCAAATCAACTAAGCTACAAGATAAGGAACTAAAGCCTTATGTTAAAACAATTTGGAAACTGATCTTCAACACTTACTAATGGCACTACCCACTGTTAATCCTACTTTGCATTCAATTGCCCCAATAAATAGCTATTTCACCATTATTATTATAATTCAGATTTTTTAGGCTCTACTCTTGCTATTAGAAGTCTTTATTAGTATTGCTTTTCTGTTTCTTTAAACACAGCTTTTGCTTAAAGCAAACCATAGCAACTGCAAAGAAGTTACCTGCACCCCCTAAGCTCAGTGTGAACTGCTCAAGCATTGCTAATTTTGAAGTGGGAGGAGTTGAAGAAACGAGGTCTTTTTATATAAAAAGCTTAAATGACTCATGAAAACTCTTCTGGCACAGCTCATACACGCTTGACAACAACAACAACACATATAGCACTGTCCATCATTCAAGTGCTGTACAAACCAGCCCAAGAACATTGGGCATAACAGGCTGTTTCTGAGAACAGTGAACTGGCTGTTCCCAAGTTGCCTAATCGGCTCTATGAAGTACCTCAAGTGTCAAGTACACTTGACATTCAATTAATCAGTGTTTAAAAAGTAAAAGGTACCTGGCATAACAGTCCAGGAGATTTCCAGATGGCCAAAATGCCTGAAAGCAAACAGGTCAACAGAGTCATATCCACTTAAGAGTTTCTGACCTTGGCCAAATTTCCAGGCTAGTACCAGCTACTACCAGAAATGGTACATTGTCAGTGGCAAAAAACATGAGGATTTTCCTTAGCACTCAAAGGGAAGAGCTGCACACTAATCACTGGTGGAACAGAAGTGAACAGACTGCTGAAAAGGGCTATTAAAAAAGAACCAACATGAACAGACGTTTCTCAATCTGGATCTCTGGTCTACCTATCAGTAACTGCATCTGCCAATCACTTTCATAGGTTAATCAGATTACAAGTGCTTTTCACTCTCCAACCATCTTTTTAAGATGTTCCAGAATTTAGCTCCACTAGTGATCTGATATTTATTTTCACACTGCTTTTAGCTAGAACCAGCTTCTACACACTACTGTTGCCACCCACAGATTTTCCCTTCTGTCAATCCTGTTTCCAGCTCTCAAATCCCTGCATCATTCTCTGTCACCTAAACATTCTTGGTCATCTGGTCAGCACAGCTAGAGATTTATACTGCTTTGAGTACCATGGCCCTGGTCCCTTAACTTAATGTGAAAAAATTATTCTAATAAAGAAGCTTAGGCTGGATCACATCCAAAGACTGTAACAATATTGTTCTTCTTTAAGCTCAGATGTTGCAGAAGAAAGTTCAACAGAACAAGATCATATGGAAACAATGTGCCAAATAGTGGCATATCCAAATAAGTATAAAGTATTACAGACTGCATAAACAGCATGATTCGTGTCCTGAGAGATGTTAAAGCACCTGGCTCCACTGCTTTTCTCTCCCATCACTGCAAATTAAAACCAAACAGAGTAAATGCAGAAACTCTCAAAGTGCTGCTGGCCTTCCAGACTGAAGACAAAGCATCCACAAAGGAAGAGCATCAATCCATCAGATGACACACAAGTGGCTTTCCTTAATTAGAGACTAGCTAACATTAGAATTGGCAAGTGAACAGAAGGCTCCATACACTGCTACTGCTTCCACCTACAACCTTTATCTCGGTTCCTCCGCACCCTATACCGACTGCCTACCCCACAGGATTCTCTTTGTCTTCTTCTCCCACTCAATTTTCTGCCTGAAAAAACTCTCCTCCTTTTATGTGCCAGGTAGAACTCTCTCCCTTTCTTTCAATACTTCCTTACACAAATTCCCTCCAGCTTCTTTGTTCCACTCAGCTCTGTTGGGGGGCCTCCATTGCTATTATCCACACTGCACCACAGGGGCATTGCTGAAGTCATCACACACTTTGTCATTCCAGAAGACAAGTGTGGGCTTGAAGACCTTCTGTAAAGCACACCTGATGGGGCAACCTGGTATCTCAGACCTTAACAGTGAATAGCTGCTCCCTTTTAGCTGTTCATCCAGCAGTGACAACTAATTCTTCAATCCAAAATAAAAGCCTGATGGTCATATGAAGGACAGAAATTAATTCAGAAGTCTTGTGCTCTGCTTTGGAATTGTCTGTCACATAGACCAAGACCACAGAAAGAAGCATTCTTTCACATCAAAGGCAGCATTATTCTGGGAAATCAAAGAGCAACCTTCACAGAGTAAGAGTTAAGTATGAAACAGATCTCAAGACAGGGCTGGCAATTAGCATTTATTCTGCAACTTATATAGCATTCTAGAAGTACACCTGGAGCAGCCAGGACCTGCCCTTTTACAGGTGTATGCACCACTTCACCCAGGGCCTTCCAGCCTATATAAATCACTGAAGCAGCTACAGAAGAATTTCTCTGTTCACCTCCACATCCTATTAAAAAAAAAAAAAATTGAAACATTCTATGGTAGTTTACTCCCAGGAGAGGATCACCTAAAATACACAAAAATCTACTGTAAGCACAGAGATCTTTGGCTACATCAGGTGTGCTGATGTTTCAGCTCCTTCAAAGAAACCTGACCAACTCAAGTGTTTTATATTGCTGCTTTGCTTTCAAAGCATGTGCAGTACTTAATACTTCTGAGGCACTTTATGTTTCCAAAGGCCTATATAAACACCAGCTAATTAGAGACAGCTAACAAGAATATCCCAAGATGCTCAATCTCAGTGTGTAGTAAGTATGTTAATTTTCTCTCCTTCCCTAAAACAGGGAAAGTTAAGGATTTAAAGATGCCTAAGAATGTGCTCCCTGAACTGTGGAATATTTTCAAGCAAAAGGTGCTATATTTCAAACTTCCATTCTTCCAGTGTGTAGAAAAGGCCCAGGCCAGCCTGGCCAAATAGAAATGGCTCTGGTTCACTGTGCCTGCTGAGAAGATACCACACACATTGTCAGATGGAATTTCCATTCACAACAGACATCCACATAGTACACACTCATCTCCTGAACTGGCACTACACTACAGCCATGCCTCTAGAGGCTCTGTTCTGAGGAAAACAACTGAAAAGGAACTGCTAATCCCTTAATTAGTGGCACCCGATTCACCTTCTGCAGGAATAATTTACAAAGTCTGAATAGGCCACATGTCACACAAGGTGACAATTTAGTAACTGAAAATTACTCAGGCTGTTGGTTCACCTCTCAGTACCTACATCTCAGCTGGGCAAGGCTACTGAAGGGAAGTACTCAGTGTCAATTGAGAACAGCTTCACAAACCACTGATCACTGCCTCTTTCAAAAGCCATCCCCCTCTCAAATTTCTGATGAGAGTTGCATTACACCAGGTAAGTCACTGATCCTAGGTCTCAAGCACAGCTCCAGGAATACACAATTAAGGCCATGTTCCCTTTAATTTTCATAAAGCTCTTGTTTAAGCCAACAGCAAGGAGATTAACTGTACTTTCCTGGTTAAGCTACTTCACTGTTTGCTAGATAAGAACTGAAGCACAAAACATATCCACCAAAGATGCCTGTTAGGTCTCACCATCCATTCTGCTATGCCCTTCCCAGACCTCCCACGCAATGACTGCAGCACATAAGAGTCCTACAGAGCAGTCCACTAGATTATGTCAGACTCCACAATACTTATTTATCTATCTCAGGATGCAACAGGCATGAACCACCCTATCTACCATCAACTCAAAGGTCAGAGTTAAAAGCCTCTCTTCCCTCACACTGACATTTCAAGGCTGCTCTCTGCAGGAGCTTCACACACTATTCTATGTGTGAGCATCTCTTACAGTAAAAGGAAAAGCAAATTCCATCTCCCTTTACCCAAGAGCCTACCTCCTTTCTACTCACAAATATCTGAGAGAGAAACACTACTCCATAAAACATGACTCCATTTTCTCCAATCAGGTAAAGAGGGACTCAGGTAATGGAACAGAAAAACAAAGACATTTGGATACCACAGTAAGCATGGAAGACAAGAAAGCAAATTAGCTACCATTATGATAATGAACTGGCTTTCCAAAGGAGGCAATTTGCATGCAGCAACTAAGAAGCAACATAAAGATGCTTTAACAGAACTGCTGCTTGCTTTTCAACCCTGTAGCAATGGAACAAGCAGTCATGGCCACAGAACAACCACCACTGTATGTTTTTTTTGACTGTCTCTGCAGAGGCCAAGTACCTGACCAGAGCTCCCTCCAAGTGTAATGAAGCCTCACTCTGCATTTCTTCTGGTAGCACAGCAGCTTGTGCACAATCTGAATGCACCGTCTGGAAAAGAGAGGGCAAAGGATTAATGACATTGCATCTTCCCACAATTCTACATCAAGCCTGGAAATATCAGTGAAATCAGCAGCAGGGAAATAGACAAATTCAAGGACTCTCATAGGAGGATAGCAGTTGTGGCTCTGGCCTCCTAAGAGGAATCAACACTCACAAATAAAGAATCTGACAAAATGAAAAAAGGGGTCTGTATGCCAGTTTAAACTCAACAGGATAGGACTGATCACAAATGCATGTTTGCTGTTCAATAAATACTTTTCACTCTTTGCTACCCTAACCTAAGGGCCTCATAAACTCTAAAAAACTAGTTACTTAACTTGCAGGCTCCATATATGTGAGATATTACAAGCTATTATAAAATTTGGACACAACAGAGCGTCTCCGTTTCTCTGCCCCAGTGATGAGGCTAAAGGAAATGAGGGTGTCAAAAAAAGACAGGATTTTTAGTTTGACTGAGGTGTGTGGTTTAATTACATCAAAAAAGAAAAAGAAATATATTTCTATAAAATTTTCCTGTCTCCTTAAAAAAATAATGTAAGTATGAGCTTTGGACTGTTCATGCAATACACATGCAAGCTCTGGAATCCCCCAACATACAAGTAGTGCACTTGTCAGGTCTCCAAATCCTGTACGTCTCTAGTGTTCATACAAACTCTTAGGTGCACGAACATTCTTCACAAATAACATCCAAACTAAAAATACAGTACAGTGAGTAAATTCTCTAACGTTACCATTACGGACAAGACAAAAAAAATATACAAATTCGAATTTGTCAGACCAAGCTATTTTTTGCTATTGACATGTAGAAAAAATAGGAGGACTACAAAAAGGAAAAATCCCTTTTCCCCCAAATCCCTATTTCTCAGAAACACATTATCTCATTAAAACCCACATCTTTCTGAAAAGACACTGATGAAAGACACTGCACATCAGATAAACACGGAGAAATTAAATTCTAAAAATTTGCATGGAATTTATTCAAAATGAAGTGAAAAGTTCAAGGCAAGGCTTTAAAACAAGGCTGTAGTAAAAAAAAAATGCAGAAAGTATACATTATTCTTTTTAGACCTGTAGATAATCCCAAAAATACCACAATGAGGTAGGAACTGAAACTGACTTTGAATAAAGGTAAAACTATTTATAATCATTGAGCATGACATTACATGCTGCATTTCAAATTGGATTCTCATAAATTCAACCAAGAAAAGGAAGCAAACCAGCTAGGATAGAAAGCTGTCTTCAGATCAGGAACAGCAATCCCTATGGGGAGAATCCTCCTTCTGATGTTACCAATTTCTGATGTTACTGGTACTGGACAATGCCCAGCACCTTTTCACCTCTGTGTCTGCCTGGCTGTGAGTCAAGTTATGAAGTTACCCATCCTGGTGGAGTGTCTCTGTTTTATAAAAGTTTCGTGCTGAGGATTCATAATACACATAATGGACAAAAAGAACTCTTAGTCTAAGCAACCTGGATTTCTCTTTTAAATATTAATATGCCCAGCCTTGTGCAGCTTCATATTGTCACCTCTTAAATGTACTGCAGAGAAGTATGACACTACTTGTGCATTCAGAACACCCTCTTTGTCTGCAATAACTGTGTCTGCTATGGGATGGTTTCAGACAGGAGCACAGTGAAAGGACTGCACAAAAATGTCAAAATAAATGGATACAAATGTCCACTGATGGTTGCTACTGCTCATTATTTCTAGCGTTATGGGGTTTCTGGGTGTGATGTTGCTTTTGAGTCCAAGCATTTCACACCTTTCTCATGAAACTTCAGAGCATTACACCCATCTACAAATAGTTCTGCAATTGTCATAAAAAAAATAATTCTCACAAACTCAATTGAACTGTATAACCCTTGAAAAGGCACTGAAATTGCAAGGTTATTTGGGCAAAATCAGAGTATGCTGAAAAGTTACCTTAAGGGAAAACATCCTATGTGTCTTTATCTTCCCTACAGAATATAGTGCTGCTCACACCTTGGGGAAATTCAGCACTGTACAAACAGTCAGAGCAAAGCCAACAAACTGTCTAAATCCTACTTCTGCCCTCCAGGCTAAAGCAGTACAAAGCATTGGAGAGGCCCCTGTGGGACACATGGAGTGCTCATGAGTAGCTCTGTCCTCTTGTCTCCTTTTGCCCATTGCTGTTTTACCCCTTGCTGCCTAGAAGGCCATTTCAGGCTTAAACCTCCCTCCCTCTCCACACTGCCTTCCAGGCCTCATGTCAGTCATCCTTGCTTTTTCAAAACTGTCTTTTCTGTTCCTAGACCAAGATTAATCTTCTGGGAAGTGGGGACTGTTGCAATGACTCTGTGTTATGAAACTTCTTTTAGACTGAAAAGCTCTTTGTGTTAGATCAAGTAGATTAGGAAAACAGTCTGAAATTGAATTGCTTTCAATTTTCTGGCACACAGAGGATTTTTCAAGTAGAAAAAGTTACTGCAAGAGTTCATGAAAAGCCATCCTGCTCCCCACCAGCCACAAAGTGCTATTTCAGCCAGAAGATTGCAGGAGCAATCTACGAGCAAGATTCTACCTAAATTCAAACTTCAAATGAAATCACAGTGAGTTACCCCACAGACACTTACACATAGAGATCCATAGGAAATTCTTTCATCATGTGTGTTACAATGAATTCCACCATCAAATCTGACAGAAAAGAAAATTATAAAGTAAGTATTGAGCTGGCTACTGTTAGCTTTCAGTAGACTACAAGGAAGTCAAACTGCCCCACCTATCTCTACCAGACAACAGTCCTGCTTAGATGAAAGGATCTCATTTTTTTGTTTATTTGTCCTAAAGACCATTAGACATTTGCTAGAACTAGAAAAGAAACTACTGGAAACTGAGGGTACATACTGTAATTTGCTTTGAGGCACTGCTTCCCCATATGGTTTCCCCCAGTATTAGTCAAATAAAGACTATACCATGAATTCTGATGTTGAGAATTGCTCTCATATTTCAAGCCCTGTCACTAATGGAAAATTCCATTAAGAAGCACATTTTAGAAAATTATTCAGAAGCAATGCACAACCTAGATGCTACTTAAAGAGACATTGTAAATAACACCTATTTTTCCAAAAACAAATTCTGAAGCAAGTAAAGCTAGTTTGATCTCAACATAGGCTAAGCTTCTGCTTAAGACTAATTTGGGGAAAAAAGAAAAAATGAGAATGTGTCTAACATTTAAGGGCTTCCAGTATGAAGATAAGAGGCAAAGAGTATAGAAACACAATTGAGAGAAGTTAATCAAAGATAACTGAATGTGTGGGGGGGTGTGTTCAACCCAACTTCAGCATGAAATGCTTATACCAAGCCACTGGTAACAATCATGAGCTGTAACCTCCTAGGGCAGTAACAGCCCAGCAGTGTGACTCAATAGTGACTAAAAACAGTGCAGAACAAGAGTGTATGAGATCTGATAGCTCTAGAAAGATTGTTCATGCAGCTGTTGTGTCTTGGCTTCAACAATCACGTTTATAAATGTTGAAGTCTAAGACTGCTTCTCTACCATCAGGCTGAACAGCCATTCAGGGATCCAGGCTCCATCCATTTCTGAACCCATATGTGCTTTTGGCCTCCACAGTAACAGGAGTCACAACTTAATCATGTGCTGCATGAAAAGCTTTCAACTACGCCTCCATATCCACAGACAAAATCAATCCTAGCTACTAACATTCCTCTTGTTTTTAGGCTCAGAAAAGGCTCAATGCCCAGCAAATACATTCTAAATATGTTTTTGTGAACCACAGGTTTGCCATCATCATATCATCTACAAAGTACTTGTCGCTGCTACCACACTCACCTAAACACTGAAGTTATTGACCAACTGCCCTCCCTCTTGTTAAGAACTCAGCTCAAATGGGCCAAGCGGTGTCTGTAAAACTTTCTCTAAGTGTATATAGGATTTATTGCTACAGAGCTTCAATCTTGGATTTGTCTGCGAGGTACCCATGTACAAAGATGGGCATGGACTGCTGGAAACATCTTTAATATGTAACTGTCCTTCTTTTAAGTCCATCCACTGCTCCATTCAATCCTCAAATCTCATATTTCTATTGCATCTCAACAAGAGATGCTCCAGGAGCCACAAGCACACACGTGCTCTGACAACACTCACCGAGCACCGCACACACCAGCGGCCGACAGGGCAGGTTCTTGTCTGCTGCTTTCTTCCGATGTCTCATTGGCTTCAAACACACAAAGATGGAAAGAAGTTAGCAGGAGCCTGAAGTGACAGTCTGTGCATTACTGTATTTTTCAAGTAAATAGTACAATCAGCACAGGCTTCCTTTTGTCTTTTTCTCCAACTGCCATGTTACACATACTAACCCTAAAGGCCATGGCTAGAGCAAAATTGTGCCTGCTTTCCAGCATGCTGATACTGGGGGTTTGTTTCTCTAGCTGTTCTAGTGAGGGGAGGGACAAAAACAAATCACACAGCAATTCCTCCCCCTTGGTTAACATATTGATTTGTTTCTGACCCAGAAGTCTGATTGGCATTCTTAAGTGTGTACAGTAGTCAATGGCTTTGGTGTTCACTGTAACAGACCAGAAAGGCTAACTGGATAGCAAATCTGTTGTTAAGGGGTAGCATTCCTGCAGTACAATCTCCATAAAGTAAGATGTTTGTTTCTTTCTTGAACAGTGAGTGATTTTCAAGTGTTGCTTCACTGTCAGATGAGGTGGAACTTTGTGCCAGTACCAAAAAGACAGAATGCATCACGACAAGATAACCATTCAAGTTACTTGTAACCATAGAGCTTCATAAGCTAGGTAAGGACGCTTCCACCACAGGAAAACGCTCCGGAAAAAATACTTTCTTCCCTGAAAGTGAATTACTCCACCCAGAATGAAGCATAAGCCAAGTAACAGCACTCAGTGTAACTCCAGCTGGCTATTATGTATCACATGAGGGCTAATGCTTGCTGAAGATTAAGGCAGACTGTTCTCTCTACCACCAATTTCCTCAGAGACCTCATGATACACAGCTCCTCGCCAGCTAGATGGGCCTCTGAATTCACTGACAGGGCAAAGAGCTCTTTGTTCTTTGAAGAACGGAGACATTCTGAGAGCAATTTCATTCTGCAACTACTGCATTTCTGACAGTATTTCCACATGCCTTAGCTATGTAGGTTAGATGTCTGTGACACAATTTTCACGATGTACTTTTCATACATACTTTTCATACATACTCAAATCCTCTCTGCAACCTAAAGAGAAAACAATCTGGAGGAAAAGACTCACCATTCTGTGTAGGTTTACACGAAAATTCATGTTGTCATCATGAAGAAAAGCATTAGCATATTGATCCTATTGAAAAGGGCAAGAAATGGAAGGAGATATGAAAAGCCCAATACCCTACAGTTGCCTTTCAAATCACATGTGTAAAACTCCCAAGATACAACCATAAAGCTTTAAAGCCATCTGTCCATTTCCTCTTGTCCCACCCATGTTTCCAGTCACACAAAAGTAAACCCCTCCTGATCCCAATTCCACTTTAGAAAAATAAATTGCTAACAAAACAAGCAGTAGTTCAGTCTAACTTTCTCCCCCTTTGCTCCTTTAAACTCTGGACTGTACACACCATGGTGTCACAAGTTTAACAAGTGATCCAGGTGTATAATATAAGAGACAGTTCTCCAGCACCCCTTCTCTGACTCTGTGGATGAAGGTTTCTTCTGGAATTTTGATTCCAGAAGCTACTGCAGTAGTAGCAGATATGAGCTGTTCCACCCCTCAAGGAAATCTCATTCCAAGACCACCTCTAAATAAAAGAGGCTTCACCAGATAATGCGCTCTCTTTAATACCAGAACCAAAGAATGCCCCTGTCATGCAGGAACAGAATTTCCTATCTTGTGTTATCTATGCATCCACCTGAAGAACAAGTGCCAAAACCATTTAATTAGAAAAATTTTAAATGTAGATGATTCATTTTCAGGTTGCACCCTGAAGAAACGTTATTACAGAATCTTTACACTGGCTATTAACCTCACTGCTTTTTACTCTTTAAGGATCAAAGGTCTTTACTTGCAAGCAAGCAAAATGTAAATGCGACACAAACACAACCACCATTCAGGACATCAGTCAGCCATTAGAACATAGTCCCCATGAGACAGGGCCACATTCAGCCAGGACTGCTGACATAACTCTGTGATGCTGCTTTCTCACCCTACTACCACATTTGCTACTTGTCTTGCTTGTAGGGCCCTACAAACACATGGGTTACTTTCAGACTTGTATTCTTCTTTGGCAGAAGAGATATGGCACAGCCTGTGTTTACCATGAACAGCACAGAGCTGAAAGCCATTAGCAAATTTCTCATCTAAAAGCCACACCACAGGGTCACTCAAAAGCTAAGAGAGAAAAGGCTTAGGTTCACTCTTTTTTCTCCTCATCTCTAGAAGTTGGCTAACTCAAATAAGATGATCCAATTTTCAAGTTTCAAGTCAACTTTAACAGTACTGCATCAAGTATATTAGCAAACAGTGAGTGCCTGAGGACCTCACCACTCAGTACCACCATGAATATTCAGCTCCTGCTCCACAGGAGGCAGGGGGATAGAGCCCTGTAACACACCATCTGCTAAGCAGTGTCACACAAGAAACCTACCTCTGCTATGCATGTCAGGATAATGAGGCACAGCTTGCCACTGTGCAGCCGGTGCTCATCTGCAAGGGAGAGAAAACAAGTCTTCTGTGAGCCACACAAGCCTAGCAAGGCTGAAGAGCAAGACAGCTGTTGCAGCAAAAGGAAAGCCCAGCTTAGAGATTCTTCACAGTCCTACTTCCTCCATGATAGCTAACAGCATTAAGCATTCAGCTTCCAGTCTGGCCACTAAATCCCACCCACTTGTTACCAGTCTGCACCAACAGCAAAGGTTCAGATTTGAACTTCCAACAGCATTGTAACTATCCACTGGGCTTCTGTGTCATTCAGTTTTACTTTACTTCCACAGATATTCTAAATACTGTCTTTCTGTCCCAGCAGAGACACATTGTTCCCTCTCTTAGACAAGGTGGAAAGCAAAACATCACTTTTGCTGTAGGTTATGAAACAAATAGCAAAGTTCTCACAGAGGCACAGCACTGTGTAGCAGAACAACTGCTGACATTATGCTCCAAGTTTTAACCCCAATACTGAGAGACATGACCTACTTTGCTCTTTGCAAAACCATGAAAGAAGGGAGTCTGCAAAGACTTAGCATTTTAAGCCATGAGTTTCACCCTGATCATGTTCCACAACTTCTTATTCATCTCACAACTTCAAATAGCTTTTGCCTTGAATGACAGCTTGAGCAAAACAGAGACTAAGGCAGAAGAGTGCAATTTTGATTTGGATTATTTAAAACTCCTTTCAATTTTAACCCTGAATATAAAAAACCCAAGATACATATAGTCATGGAGTAACACATGATAGAACAAACCTCTGTTTCAATCCTTGCTCAAAGCAGGGCCAGGTAAGATCACATTGTAGAAAGTACTGTCCAGTCAAGCACATTTTAAAATCTTCATTCTAAAAAACAATGTGCTTGGACCACACACCCCCAAAACCCACAACAATAAACCAACAAAAAACAACATACTGATAACTAAATTCTGAGGAGGCTTAATATTGCACATTCCAGAGATTTCCAACAGCTCCCCTAAAGCACAGGACTACTAAACACTCCACCCCAGACAACTCCTTAGAGTCAAACTCAAAGGAGAGGGACATCTGAAACAGTCAGACACACTTTCATATAAAGCAGAAGACAGCATCGGCCAAATTCCTTCTTTGCAGGAGACTTTTATGAACACTTTACTAGCTGGTGTGTATATGGTAATTATAAAAACAGGTAGAATGAGCTTAGCTAGCTGTTCTGTCTAGTTTGACACCTGTTTTGTTTTCTATGCTGCTGAGGGACAGATACTTACTAACAAGATGTGTACTAACAAGATGCCCTGAAGTGTACTGATTTCATCTTGCAGCACTAAGATGAAGAGGAATTTTCAAATGGGAGAGTTAAAAGTCTCTCCCATCTCCTTACCTCAGCTAAAACATATAAGTGTGAAGTTTTGTACTCCAGCAAGAAGGAGAAATGACCTAGAATAAAACTGATACACAAGAGTCTTGTTATTTTTATATTGTAAGGCCTCCCTGTGTATTTCCATAGGTGCTGCTACCACTTCTCTCTCTGGGGATCATGTTGTAAAGGCTCCAGCTTCACACCATGAACTCTGCCCTCTGCCAGAGTATTGTGAACATCAGACCATCTTCAGGAGCTATGGGGCAGCTATGCAAGCAGTTACTTGCACACACACTTCATACTTTCACAGCAACCTTCATTAAAGCAACAAAGCAGACCACTTTCTACAGGGAGGCATATCAGTAGGAAACCCGTTCCACAGATGGGAGAAAATGACACAGAGGTTTTGTTTCTCCCAAGGCAGCTGCCTCTGACTGACACAAGGGAGGGTAACAAGGGAAGGATCTAGCAAACAATCTATTAAATTATGCTCTCTGGGACAGGACCAAAACAACTGTCTAGTCCTAGATGTGGAACAAACCAGTTTCTCCTCTAAGTATTCCCACCTGTCTCAAGACACATGGAGTTAATTAGAATTATTCATTCTTCTTGCTATATTGGTGTCACATAGAAGCATAGAATCATTTAGGTTAGAACAGACTTTTAAGATCATGGAGTCCAATTAATAATCCAGCACTGCCACTCTCCCACTAAACCATGTCCCTAACTGCCACATCTACATGTCTTTTAAATACCTTCAGGAATTGTGACTCGAGTACTTCCCTGGGCAGTCTGTTTCAGGCTTGATCTTATACAAGAAAAAAAAGAAGGCAGTGCTCCATCTATAAGCAAAATATAAGGTCAGGAATATACCCACTAGAACTAATAAGTATTGGTTTGAAAGGCACACTTTTTAAATGATCAATCAGTGGAGCTCACTACCAGGAACTACTATAGTGGGAAGGAGCTCTATCAGCTGCACAGATTTCAGACCTTATACAAGCTAGAACAAAAGTAAAGAAAGAAAGAAACATCAACTCCTGTCTTATAACACAATAAACTCATCTCTAACTGGTTTCTTTAGTAAGGAATCCCCTCTATCAGATTTCATTCCATCTGAAACTAATCCAGTGTGGCAGTTTCCAAGGCCATGTGCACACTTTCCACATTACAGTGACAAATAGGGCAGAAGTTAAACTTAAAAATATAAAATTGTTCCATCAGAGTCTTGGATCAGCAAGACAGATCCTGAGAAAAGCAGACAAGAATGAGCAAATTAGAGAGCTGGTAAGGCCTCCTCACGTGTTCAATCTATTAAAATGACTGAGCCAAGATTGATGTGGTTTACTTCAAAAGACAAAAGCAAGAGGAAACATGAAAGCAGACTTCAAATACGTAAGGGCTGACACATAGAAGAAAGAAATAATGCATTCTCAATATCTATCTTGGAGAAGATAACTAGTAATTAATTTAAATCACAGCAAATAATTTAGGAAGCCTGTGAAGCTTTCTCACAGTAAGGACAGTTAAACACTGGAATGGATAGTCTAAAATTGGTGCTCCACTATCACAGTATCTTTGTCCAACCTGTCAGCAAAACCTCTGAGAAAAGATACAAGTAAACCTTATTCTGCCTTGGTTCCAAGGAGTTGTGGTTTAATCCCAGACAGCAACTAAGCACCATGCAGCTCGCAGTGCTTCTCCTCTCCCCACAGCGGAGAGAAGAATTGGAAATAAAAGGTAAATCATGTGAGTTAAGAATAATTTAATAACTGAAACCTCATCATCATAATCATGATAATCATAATAATCATCAGCAGAGTGAGAGAGGGTAACAGAACCAAAGAGAAACAAGTGATGCACAATACAGTTGATGATACTCACTGGCTCACTGCCTGCTGCACATGCCATCCCCAAACAACAATTGTCCCCTTCTGGGTAACTCCCCCAGTTTATATACTGGGCATGGCATTCTGTGGTGTGGAATATCCCTTTGGCCAGTTCAGGTCACCTATCCTGGCCATGCTCCCTCCCTGCTTTTTGTGTACCTCCTCACTGGCAGAGCATGAGACACTGAAAAGTCCTTGACATAGGGTTAGCACTACTTAGCCAGAGCCAAAATATCAGTGTGTTATCAGTATCATTCTCATACTCAATCTAAAACCAAAGCACTGTACCAGATACTAAGAAGAACATTAACTCTGTCCCAGCCAAAACCAGACAGGGGTGCATGAAGTTCCTTTTGGTCCTAATTTCAGTTATCACCTTTTCTTCAACCAGCTTGCTTAGTGAACAAGTGCAAGACAGGTAAATACAATTTCACTGCAAGCTAATAGATAAAAGGAAACTGCCTGCTCTCTTATTCAATGCTAAGTATTCATGAAATCCAGTAATTGATGTATCATAGTTCTGCAGATGTCTTCATATTTCTGTGGTTATAGCTAACTTAACAGTGAAAGTCAGTGCAAAGACCACTTGTTATGCTCACACCATGGTCCTGCCCTTATAACCATTGGACAAAACAGCACCCTTGGGTACCCTAAGCAGGAGATTAAGCAATATTTCAACTTCAGCAAGCTCAAATTAACCCCCATAGAACTACAGAAGAAACAAAAAGCACACATAGAAAGATACTTTCTCAAGCAAATTACTGCCAGTGCTGCTGTCCTATTTATAATTACAGAGCTAGCTGTTTAATCAAAGGACAGAGTAAGTATTTCCTTCTAATGCTGAGCTTTGCCCCCTGTGTCAGTTTCTAAGTACTCTTAAAAATACAGGTCTCTGGTCTCACACTTCCCCTCTCTGAGAGATAGCTGTGAATCTAGCACCTTCAGCATATAGACAGGCCTGGTTATTAGGTATCATCATTTATTATTACATTCTTTACATACCTGAAATCTCTCCTGCCAGACTGTCATAAGTCTTATCTCACAATAAGAAATCACTTAATTTTTTCAAAAGGTGAAATCTTCCATCTTTTTATAAAGAGACTCCACTTGCATTTCTGGAGTCACCAGGCATGTTTTTGTGCCCTCCTGACTTCAGAAGCACTGTTGGCTGCATCCACAGAATTCACTTACCTTTTGTGTCCTGCATCACGATTGAGCTGTACTTCAAGAAGGTTATCAGCAGGTTGCTAGTTTGCACATCAGCATCCAAAGGCAGCTCTGCAGAGCTTATAACTGGAACAAAGCAGATAAGACACATTTATCCTATACAAATACAAGAAATAACTGTACAGAGAATTAAGACACAGACTCACAGGTCTGGGGTAGGATCAGCCTACTTGCAAGGTCACCTGACCTCCTCCTCCATGACCACCCAGGAACTATTTTGTTATGAAGACTGGTACCACTCCCTCATTTCTCCTGAGAGACCATTTCTCCTGCTCTAAGCACAGGCTGTGGTACCCTGCAAAGTGATATCCCTCTCTGTCCTGCCCCTGCTCCTCCTCCCAGGGAGATGAGCCCACTGTTTTAGTACTCGTCAACATCCCCAGACTAGGGAAATCTGGATATTTGCACCGATATCCAATTAATTCTTAAAAGCAACACGGATAACAGTCACACAATTCTCATTTTGTAAAGAGACATGCCCAGGAAAGGCCCTTCTCTGTTTCAGCAATTTTGAAATGTTAGTTCCAAAAGGTATGTGTCAATCCCATTCTTCCCTCCCCAGTCTCTCTTGCAGAAATAACACACAAGACATAATATAACAATTATTGCAGGACCAAAGAGAGAGAAATCAAAGGCAGAAACACAAGATTTATAAAAATCAAGAAGCAAAAGCAGCCCCAGCTTGTGCTAGATACATCTCAACCCAGCAGGAAGCAGAAATGTACTTTCCATACCCACAGCAGTCCACTGGCATTTCTCTAGGACACCAGCTGTACTTTAGACACCTTAACAGTGGACATCATCTGCCTCAGACTTCACCAGAAGCTATTCCATTTCCTCAGCTAATTGCACAATGCGCCTCCTCGCTCATTCCTCCATTCCCCATGCACCATCTGAAGCACTGAGTTTATGAGCTGTCAAGCCTCTATCATGTGACTGAGCCACATTTTTACTGATGACTGAGCCTGAGGTGTCCTAAAGGGCCATTCTCTGCCTTTCCATTTGGAAAGCTTTACAAGAAATATTGAAAGAGGGGAGAAAGATCAGTGGGAAACATGCATCATGCATTTACCTGCCAGATAAGTCTGATACCATTTAAGATAAAGTAGCTCAGTCAAAAAAATCCCCAAACTGATGGAGCTAGCCTAGAAACACTTCAGTAAAGTACTTAATAGATTTATGTATAAAAAAATTAAAGTGAAGGAAATAGGTGGGAACCCATAAAAAAATTTAATGTACATCAAAGATCTGGCAAACAAGATACAATTGTAGTAATTACTGGTCTGAGAAAAGATTACTGCTGAATTCTGTAGACATCAGTTTAGATAACAGTTCTTTTTTTTCCTGTGTGACCTGGACATAAGAAACAGTTGCTTGCTAATGAACCTGCTAATGGCAGAAAGTTGGGATATGTAAACACAGAGGAGTATCACATTGCACATAAAGAATGAGATAAATACAAAAACAGATAATAAACACAAGATGAAATTAAACAATGCAAGCCATAGGGTTAGGAATTCGGGGATTTATTTCCATGGCAAGCTGAGAGCTCATCAGCTGCAAACAAAATACCATGATGAGATCATGAGATGACAAGCTACCAACAGGAAGGCCTCAAGAGTGCAGTTCTACAACATATATCCAGAAATGCACTTCCAGCAGAGACACAAACACTGTAATGCCCTGCACAAGGTGCTGGTGAGGCCTTGTCTCAAACACTGTGCATAATTATGCTGAAGCCATGTTCAAAGAGGATAAATTTAAACTTGAACAAGTTTAAAGACAGGCTAGTACGTTAATCAGAAGAACAGAGTACCTTTCTCTTGCTTTCTTGTGAGACAGCAAAACACACAGGTGAGTAAACCAACATGTGAAGAAGAGCAAGCTTTGTTTCAAGGGAGGCTTTACACCATGATAAATGGGTATTGACAAGAAATCCAGGCTGCAAAGTTGAATCTTTCTAACCAAGGAACAAGATGCTGAACTGCCCCCCAACAGAAATTATTGGGAAACAAATTCAACAGCTTTAGTCAGACTTTGATAAATTCAAGGGCTTGTATGATGCCTGCAAGCACAGGGCACTAGGCTCAAGAGTTAAGGAGACTTTTCCAGCTCTGTGCAACTGTCCTGACATGACTGTTCTGGCTGCCTAGGGGGTGAAACTCACAGGTTCTCACATTCAGGAGGTCATAGATGGCTGGAATTACAAAAATCTCTCTCTTCTCGTGCTATAAAGACAGCCCAAGACAGGGCTCTTTTTGCACTGAAAACAGACCTGCAGACCACTAGTACACACATCTTAAGTATTACATCATCTCTTTTCTGCCTATCCTCAGGAATGCTCAGGGCTTTTCTCACTTTTGCGGAAAGATAAAGGTATTTATCATGAGATTGGACCTTGTAAGAAGTGAGGAATTACATCTGATTGTTGGATGAATAGGTTGGGGGCTCTGAGGGAAAATAATTTGATCCTGTACACAACTGTATTTTGGTTCAGAGAAAAGTCTGCTTTAATATAAAACACCTTTCAAAACTCAAGGCTTGTATCTCATAACCCTGTAATGAGGCAAGTAAGGCTTCAACTGGGGCAAGGGCAGGCACATAAGGATGAAGGAGAGAAGCCAACAGTAAAATGCAGGATTCTTTAAACTGTGCACTGAGAGGCCCAGAGTACAGCAGAGGTTCTCATGGAACTCAGGATTACACAATGACCTTCAATACAAAACTATAGCCCTTGGAAACAACAGGTCAAATAGAGCAATGTAACTTCACTATTTGAGTCACATAAAAAACATGATGGGGCTTGTAGGTTATAAAGGTTGCACATTCCCAGGTGTGAGCTGGTTTAATCCTTTCAGTCTTGAAGACCTGGGGCTCCTGACACATTACTAATGTGCCACATCTGTTGGCAAAGTCTGTGCAATGAGACTGGAAACTTTCTCACTCACAATATTATGAATAGCTCAAGGATTTAGCTAAAAGTCTGAAAAATATATTTATATCCCCAGTGGATCCTTCTTGAGCTGTTACAATGAACGTAGTGAATGAATATTTAACAACAGTAAGCAAACTGACATTTAGATAACTATAGTGACAGGCACACTTGATTTACATATTATGGATAAACAGTTTCTAGCAAAAGCCTCATTTCTGGGGAAAAAAAAGGAAGAAATCACACTGAAGTACACATCGCTGCTTATCTTGGTTCATGATACAGACCTTTTTTAACACACATTTTGGAACTTTACAAGGTCTTAATTTACACTGTAGGTTAACAGCCAGAGAAATTTCAAACCGGAATCTGAACCGTTTTTTATCCCAGAGAGCATAAAAGAAAAGCACCTGAAATTCATAAATGGATTTCTACATGTTAATGTAACTTGAAAACAGTTCAACTACACATTTTTTTAGCACAGTAAAAAGAAAGCAATCTTCTCATTCCAAACCAAAAGGCCTCTTGCTAACTGGCAGCCATAGGCAAATTTTACAGCTGAGTTGCAAGACTTTAGTAAACGAAAAAAATTCTGACATATCTTTAAAACAACAGTACTCAAGCACCACCAAACTAAACCAAGCCAAGGACCACAAAAAAAATCACGTTGTAGGGATCAACAAGGTGACATCAGATAAAAATAAAGCAAGCTTCCCAATACAGTTGCTGCACATTAACATCAGATCCTTTTCTTAAGTTTAGTAACTTTACAAGCCACGAGAAGCCTCAAACTTCACAAGATCACTGCTTCTGCTGAAAGCAGGATGGAGGTTTTGTTTTGATTTTGTTTTGCCTTGTGGTAAATGAAAAAAAAGAAAAATGCAAGCAAACTGTAGATGTAGGTAAGCACAAATTCTGTCAGTTGTGTGATGTGGTGTGTGGGTGGATACATTTGCAATGAACACGTTGAACAGAAGCCCACAAAATGCCCATCCCTCCACATTTTATGTTATATGCACACAGAGACTTGAGACACAGGGGACTCTTTATCTGAAGCTTTTGTTATCCATGGAAACCAGACAGAATTCATCCATGAGGAGGATCATCCTTAACTAGGATATCAAATGACCTGAATAGCTGATATAACTGAGTAGCCCAGGCTGCTTTTCCCCAGAACTATTTCCAAACTGTACTCTATTCAGATTGACTGTTCCTTCATTAAACACTCTTCAGCTCAGATGCCATTCAAGTATGTGAAAACAGCCATTTCATTTCTTCTCTTAAACTAGGCTATATCTATCCATACCTTAAAATGAAAGGGTTTTATTTTAGATTATTTCAAGGCATATTTATGTGGATACATAACATCCCATTTAGAAGAGAGATCTCAGGTTAAGCAGTCCTTTACAAAGTCTATCACAGAAAGGGCAATAATAAGAAGGAGGAATACTTCCACACCCAGACTGAATTCAAATCCCAATTAATTCAAAGCTGAGGCCAAGTGCATTAACGACAAGCAGGAATCCACAGCGATTCTCTGTAAATCTGTTCCAATGACAAATAATCCCAGGCAAAGGACCTGACACTAGAAATATTCATAAGTAAAAGCCTACACAGAATAACTAATGGGCTGGGTATACCTTAATGCAGATATTGGGGCAGTACTGTGTTCAGAAGGGATATCAGCATAATTTCATTGTGCAATACACAAGGCAAAATAAAAATAAATTTGAGTCAAAGAATCTTGCTCATGTTTAGCAAGGCAAATCACCCCAGGAAGAGGCCACCAAATTACATCTGCTCCAGACAGACCTCATTAGTTGCAATCTTCAGAAAATAGTTTGCTAGTTATTTTACAGTTTTAAATTATTTTTCCTCAGGAGATCATTTTTACCATCTGAAGAAGGTGGGGTGGTTCCAAGTGGAGTGACAGGTGTTGTTGGAACTGGGCTCATTGGTGCTGTCATCAGGCCCATTTCAGGATGGCTCTAAGAGAAAACACAAATGCACATATCAACTGCTCTCCCAGGCACTAGAAAAACAGACCACTGCTTGTACTGTTCCATGCTCTTGCACAATAGACATGGCTAAAGAAATCTCAAGAAACTTCAACCTCTTCTCCAAAGAGCCAGGCCATGGTTTCTGACCTTGGATGTATAACGATTAAACTGTACATCAATTTCTCTACTCCACAAAACACAAAAATACATCAGAAAGTGGTGGCTCTCCCCAGCAGACAGAAAAAATACCCTTCCCTAATGCAGAATTGGAAAAGATTTGCAAAAGCCTACAATGTTAATAGCTTCTAATTCCCCCTAAAATAACCCAAGGATGTGCATCTGAAGTTTTCCTCCAAGATCCTTTCACTTCTAAGAGCAAATTCTCCTCTCTCCTGCCCCCCACCTGCTCATGTTCAAAGATGATGGCAATTTAGTACTTTCCTGTCTCACTGTAAAGCCCTGCAAGAAAGACACCGCAGGAAAATAGTGCATAACATAAATAATACTATCATTATTGATCCTCTCAGCTTCCATCAGCCAGTCACTCTCCACATTTCATCTTTGCTAATAGCTGCTTGCCTAATTACTGCTTTGACTTCACTCTTTGCAAGCTTCTGGGCCTATCCACACTGGTGGGAGCGTAGGCAATCTGCCATGCTATTTTTGAGTCTGGATGCCAAGCGAAGTGTCCATTTCATAGGGCAAGTTTTACATAAATGTATCATCTGCCTTAATATATCATCCCAATTTCAAAATAAAAGGAAGATACAAAACTGCTGATTTGATGTTAGTTCCATAGAATTTTTCTCAAGTGGATATCCCCCACACTGCCTTTGAATCTCATTTTATGAGCAACTATAAACGCATATATTTTATGGGAAGCACAGACACACATACTACAACTCAAAAACAATTTACATCCCTACAGCTACCAACTTACACCTAAAATACAATTTTTCACTGAAAGTCTTACATAAGCCAGATTTCCTCAGACAGGTTTTGGGTGCTTAACTTCTTTCTCCAGAACAGTAACTGGCAGTTGAGAGGCAAGAGTGCCACCCAGCAGCAAACCTGAGCACCCACAGCTGGTGAGCACACACTTAACGCTCCAGATATCCACACAACTGAATCCCTGCTCTTCCCATGTGCCACACAGCAGCAGGAAGCCATTCATGCAGCACCAAACAATGGACACCAGCTTAGGCAAAAGCATTCATCAGCTTTCATGAGGTTTTTTAAACATGACATGACCTACCTTGCCCTCTCTTAAATGAAGCATTACAGACAATCCACCCAAGAATATCAGTTCTCCAACCTACTGATCAATGGCTGCTTCAACTATCACTTTAACAAGTAACTAGTCTATCCTTTTATTTTTAAGAGTTTTTATTCTAGCTGATCTTTTTATGCTCTGCTCTTTTCCCTGCCAAATGCCTCTCTTCCCTCAGGAATATCTTGACCACAGAAAGGCTTGAGTTGGTATTACACAGAACTGAAAGAGCAGAAATCTCTGAGAAGCGGTAGGAATTAATAACCTGGGAAAAGACAAGCAGGGAACCTCAGCAAATTAACCATCCATGAAACAGAAGCTTTCTTCAGAGGCTGTAGATCTGCTTATCAGACCTCTTCAATCATCACTACTGTCAGGAGTCCCCAAAGGTCTCCTCTGTCATGCCAAGTGTCTAGCCTGCAATGTATGGCTGCACTCTGAGGACCTGAATAAACTGGGGAAAGGAGTTAACTGTTTTGCTGATGTTGTTTTTCTCACAGAGTACAAATAGTACCTACAAACCAAAACTAAAAGCCTGAACCTGAAGGTCTTCCTAAACACATCAGGCTACCCTCTCAGCATGACCACTGGATCAGACAGGCTCATTATCTGCCCCCAGCAGCAACCACCTCTCCAGACTCACATAGCATTTAGAAAAGCATCCAGAGATTAGTGATCAGAGCAGCCCACTGCCTCTCAGAAGGCTGTTTCTCCACCACAAAGAGCCCAAGGACAAGTGCTATGCTCCAGCAACTGGTTCCCATGCCAGATGGGCTGGGCTCTTCAAGGAAGTCTGAACACAAAATAGTATTTGAAACAACTGTCACATGTCATTTAGTCCCTAAGTGAAGAATACCCAAACAGACAACAACATGCAGTCTGTGCACACACATACAGGATAATCCATCCAATTTGGGAGCTGAATCAGCCTCTTTCTATCAACCCTAACTTAACAAAACTGTGATTTGCTCCGAGAGCTCCAGCAACGGCTTCGCTCACTCCATCCTCCCCCTAAGTGGACTATCAATAGGGCACAGAAGGCACTCCATGCAGTCCTTTCCATTTAGTGGCAAAAATTAATCATTTGAAACATGAACTGTGACCTCAAAACTCTACTCATTTACCGTCAAGGCGGGAAGTATAAAATAAAATTTCTTCCCTGGCCTGCCTCTGCTCTTTCATGCTGATCCTATGACAAGTACATAAGAGGGGAAAAAAAAAAAATATATTTTCACCAATTCTATTTCTGGCTCTCTGATTCCAGACATCCACTACAAAGAAATGGGAAAACATTCCACTGAAACTCACTTGTGCCAGAACTGTGATGAAATTCCTGTTTAAGTGAACAGCTTCATAGAGGGCCAGAAGGATTGCTTCATTTGTTCTGTGGGAAGGATACAGACAAAGGCACAGTTAGTGATCAGAATACCAGGAGCCAAGTTTTTCAGAAGCATGGTCTATCTGAAAAAAGAAGAATTCTTTTTCAACTATGGAAAACTCTGCCTCTGCAATCCAGTTGCTCTTCCAATTATTAGTAATACTAATGACTGTACTAGTAGTAGCAATGCATAAAAATAGATATTTTTAGAGCACAACTACAATCTTGGTTGCCTTCCCGCTGAAGGTATCCTTAGTTGCTCAGTGTTTTCCATTTAAAGTCCTCTCTTTTAAGAGCCGAGGGTCCTAAAGACACTAAAATCTCTTATATTTATCACTTGCCATCTTGATTTAGAAAATATCTTGGTGAGGGCCAGAGTGCATGAACCTTTGCTTCTCATGTGCCACCTCTGACACCCCTATTATATGTCATAAATGCCTCATAAAAACCACTGGAGTTGTTTTTATAGCCTTCATTACAAGCAATTCAGCTGTGTCTCGTCCTGCTGTACCCTTCTCACGGAAGGGCAAATCCACAGTTTGCAGGGTGTGGTACCATTTTCGTGACAGGAGAACCTGCTCCTCTAGTTTGCTTGGTGACAATAAACAGCTCTGTGATGGGACCAGTTCATTGTGTAAATGGCATCTGTGCACTTACTGGACAGAGATCTTCTCATCAGCATCTGCTATGAACATGCTGCCCACCTATGGAAAGAGAGAGCATTGCACAGCAGGAATTTGGGAAAGCTATTAAGACAGCAAGAGACAACACACGGATACAAACACATTTTATTTTGCTGTACTGTCATTGACCAATGCTTCACCTGTAGAAGCAGAAAAAAGAGGAAAAAAAAAAAAAGACTGGATCTTGAATCCCAGCCTGGATTAGTTTGCCATGCTGTAAGAGGAAAACAGAGATTGTTTCCTATCTGCTTGCCCCAGGGTAGGTGCAGTTTTACCCAAGTCACTCCTGACAGAGAGCTGCCAACACTGAACTACCCTTACTTACAGGAAATTTTTCTGTCAGTTAGATCTCAGAATACAATGAAATCTCTGACTAAAGCAAAGCTAAACAGAACAAGGGGAACAGTGGATACCCTTTACAAGGAAGAAATCCACAACTGTTTTTGAAGGGTATCCCTTCAAAGATGTAGACAATGCCCACTGCAGAATCCAAACTTTACTCCACAGCTAAAGTGCATCCATGCTTGAGAAACAAAATAGTTAAGAAACAGAACCTCAAAGACTAGTGACAGACCAAACTATGTGCCACTATGTTTTAGGCCACATCACCAGAGTACCAACTAGTCTTTAAAAATACATAGCTGTTTAAAAGGATTAAGAAGTTTTAAAAAAATTATTAAAAGTTTAAAATAAGGTGATTTTTAAAATAAAGTCAACTAGAGTGAAGAAGATGTAGGAAAAGAATTTCAGCTATCAACACAAGAGTAGAGATCTCATCCTTTGAAAGAGCTTTCCCAGCCAGACAACACACTCCTCAGAATACAACCATTTTAGTTCTATTTAATTTTGGTTTGTTCAATCCATCTCTATCTCCAGAACTCACATTCCAAACTCACACCTTTTAGAAACACTCTCCTGCTGAACTTGCATCAATGCACCTTTCTAAGAATAGAAAAGCACCACTTCTTTGCTTACCATGTTAGTTAAGGCTGAGAAGAAACCAGTCTGATGCTCCTCTTCTTTATCTTTGTATTGCCTGAGCAAAAAGCAATAAGGATGAAGTTTCAGGGTTAGAAATGGAACCAGGGTTGCTCCACCTAAATCCCCTATGCATTAGTCTTATTTGACAAAAATACAGGATGGAGGAAACTTCAACATTCAACAGCCCTTTTCAAGAACTCACAAAATAAGAGACAAAGGGTATTAAAATATTTGTAAATTGTGTAGAGTTGAAGTGAGGCTGCTGAAAGATGTGAAACTTGAACAATGCTTGTGCTGTTACAGAGGACACAGCAGTTTGGGCTAACTCTGAAGGAAAGGGACCAAGAGACTTTGGAAATTTTGTCCTGCACTGGACAAACAGTAATAAGCCACATGAGCACACAGAGTCAGTAACCACAGAGCAGTTTCATTTCATCATCCACTACAGAAAAAATCAGAGTTGGTCACCCTACTGGGTGCAGAAAGAAACCAGCAGAAATGGCCAGCAGAAGCCACATGGGCCTTTATGGTTCATGGCCTGATCGCACTTTCCTGGAGCAAGTGAAGAGACTGGAACTAGAGCAAGTGAAGTCAACAAACAGGTAGAGTACCTCAGATTTAAGCTACACTGCTTCATCTGGCACTCAAAGAGACAAGCAAAGCTCACATGGCCATTTAGTTTGTCTGTCACACATGAATCTGATCAAACACAATGTAACATGCCAAGAAACCAGCTCTAAATTCTTGGGAAAGGGGGAAGGAATGAGCTAAGCAAAAGAGGCCATGATCTGAGACAGCTTTTGTCAGAATGAAGGAAATTGGGTGGGTGAAGTTTTTTTCTGCTTTACTCTAATCATTTACTCTGTTAAATACATCTACATGATTTGCTGATCTGGCAAGTCATCTGCATAACTATCACAGCAGGCTTTCAAAGGAATTAGAACATTTTTCTGAATACTTTAAGAATCCTACTGCACAAAAAAATTCTTGAGTTTCTTAGGTGAAATTGCTGTAAGTTTCCAAATTTTTCTAATGCACTTTCCTCTTAGGAAAGCTTACATGTTTTATGCTGCTACTTATGAAGCAGAGGCCAAGAATATTCTACTCTTTCTGCTGACTTTCTGGCTCTTCCTTCAGCAGTAGCTACTGCTTTCCAACATTTGGAAGAGTTTACACCTCCTAATCGTCTCTGATCTGGCATGTGGACAGCCCTGGATACATTTGTTCGTTGTAGATAGTGTTTCAGCTAAATCAGTTTTTCAACAGAGAAGCTGTCAGCAAATCGTTATCTTTTCACTTGGGACTAAGATTTTACACGAAGTTCATACAGAGGTAAAACCCACAACAGTAAAAATATACAATGGGTATCTTCCCCTACAGCAAGATCTCTCCTGAAGCAGTCAGCCCAGCTGGTACAGATGCACTGGGACTTCCAATGACTGCACCAACTGAGGCAAAGCATAAGACTATTCCCTGCCTCTCCAGGTGCATCAAGACTGTCAGGTGATAAACAAGTGGTTTAACATAAAAAAAGTTTGTGAAAACATACAGTAACTATCATGTATTGAAAAACAAGACACAATTTGGTTTTACCTGTTATATTCCGACAAAGCCTGGGCAATTACAAGTCCCATTCCCTGAAAAAAAAAGTGTTTAAAAAAAACTTCACATTAAAATCTCACAGGGAGAAATTCTCAAGGGAGAAAATCACACACTGAGCACACATAGCAATGCTGCCCCCCCCCCAAGATAACCTAGCATGCTATGCAGAATTTTCCTTGAAGCTGTTAGATAATATGTGCTATGATACAACAAAATTATCATACAAAAACCCAGACAACAAAATGGAAAGTTATTTATCTAATTACTAAGTTAAACAGAAAACGTTTACTCTCCTTGGACCTCCAGATAGAGATCTCACTCACAAAGCCTCAGTAAATCATCAAGAAATTCAGAAAGAAGTTGGTATCAGAGGAATGACATCCAAAAATTCAAAACAAAGAGTCATAGACACTAATAACCTTTGACTTCTTGCAAACAGCCTCCACCATTACAGAACTACTAACAGCTCTCAGCCTTTATTTAGCATGGAGCTTGCCTTTTACTTCATGCCTAAAGAGCAGTTTCCAAGTCCAGAACTCACATAACTCAGTCTGCTGTCAATTTTAATCCAGGCCTGGATAAAAAACTCAGACTGTAGCTACAACCCAAAATATATTGCAGGACTCCTGACTCAGATACCAGCTTCCACTGAGTTACAAGAATTGACTTGTGGACTGGTAAAATCAAGTGACACAGCACCGGAAATGAGATTCTCTTTGGCATAAATCATCCTCTGCCTCTTTGGCACATGACAGCAAACAGTGTACAGATAGTTCATGAATGCATAATAGATCAACTTTAGCATGTTCCTTGCTACCTAGCTTTCTAACCACCCCCACCATTTAACTGGTGATCAAACTGTCCAAATCATGAGCTGCTTAACCTATTGCAAGAGCACAGTTAGGGCTGCACAAGCACTGTACTGGTGTTCCTTAGAGCAGCACTGTTCTGAGACCTGATTTCTACCATACACCAGGCTTGCATCCAGTACCCTGCACTCCACGTGAAAGAGCATCTCCAGCAGCACAGAGGAATCAAGCCAAGTACTCACATTGAGTGTGGCCTCATCATCCACAATGGACAGCTTCACAATGTAGGGATTCACTGACTGCTCAAGGTGGGGTGAAAAAGAAGAAAGAGAAATGGTTTTAAGTTCAGCCTTCAGGGGGAGAAAAAAACACTATTATGTTTCCAAGTTTACACAACCACCTGGAAGAATCTCTGTCCTGTCCCATAAAAGAGAATACACACAAGCAGAGTCACACCACATGGTAAGACCACTAGGCCAGAGACACGTTGCCCTTATTGGCTCAGCCAGGCAGTCTCCTGATTTAATTGAGAAGGGGAGGGAGTTTCTGTCCCTCCACCAGTTCATCTGTCAGTCTGGGAAGTGGAGCAGCCATCCTGCAAGCCTGTTATCTGTGACACACACACAGTTCTGCAGCAGGAGCAGGCAGTGAAGCTGGATGCAGCATTAGTGCTCTGCTATCTCCCTTCTGCAACATCTTGCAAAGATTGCTTAAAGCAGCACCCAGGAAGGCAGGACAACATTCTAGACTCATCTGCTGCTGGGTTAGAAAGCAACATTTCGTTTACACCACGAAGAGCTAGAAGACTCTGGAGAATATAAATGCCTTGAACATAGCTGAAGAAAGCACACAGGCTTCATCTATAATGACAAATGCTAATAATTTAGGAAACATTTCAGATTAGCAATGCACATTTTTCCTGGTTTACATGCGTCAGTGCAAAACTAAAAAAGTTGATTTTGAATCAAGACACAGAAAAAAAGTCTCATCTGCAGGCAGGTCATTTTGCAGGGAACTGGAGCTTGAATAATTACTTTTTTGTTAACAAGATTTTTTTAGAAAAATAATTTGAGTTATTCAAGATCTTTGGGAGTAGTTGTCTATACCAAGGAAAGTCACTACTTGATTTTATGTTTTAACTTGCTGTCCTATCAGCCCTCCCTTAAAACACTGGGAAAGTGGTCAAATAAATACTTTTTCTCACAGCATTTTCTTTCTCACAGTATCAATGCAGACGTATTTTCTCCGAAATCAGGACTAGTATTTAAAAAAAAAAAGGAAATATAGCAGGAGGCTTGGATATAATATATAGTTGTATATAGTATAATATATAAGTATATAGTTGGAACAACTTGTGAAAATTATTAGGATTTCAATCAGGGGCATCCCTTTAAGGTGCCAAATAAAGACATGTAAATCCCTGGAACAGAAGCTAATAAGCAAGCCAAGATCTCATCAACATGAGTAATGACAACATGGAGAGATACTCTCAAAGAAATTTGAGAGATTACAAAATCCACATCCCAAAAATACAAAATAGCATCCTAATGTAAAACACACTGGTATTTGCACCAAAAATAGACACAAAATCATAGTCAGCTAATAAATTTTGAGCCTTATTAGATATCCTTAAACAGCTGTAAACACAACTTAACCAACGGAATTCAGACCAAAAGAGAACCTTTCAGCTGCACCACAATTAACTAAAAAGAGAACTCCAGAGCACCTGATGCGTGAAAATGTGCTACAATTCACTTACAACCAGACAACCACCAAATTGACCCTAAGGGCCAAAGAACAGCAAAGGAAAGCTATTCAAAGACAAAGATTATGGCTGCATTACTAGAGGCTTGGCTTGTAGCACTGCTACAAAGGGCAGTGTTGGGCAGTTGTCACATTAAACACTTCTGGGAGTAGCTTTCAGCCTTGCCAGAGGAGCTGCTTGAGCTGAAGTTCCCTTTGCTACACATCTGCTTCAGTTGGATTGTATGGATTGCACTTTTCAAACATCAGCACTACTTCCTCAAGGGCGCCCAGTTTCAAGACATCTCAGAGAATGTTCTCCAAAGCACTTGACCCCAACTCAGTATTCCCCAGAAAGCCAAGGACAAGTCTCATGCACTCACAGCATTCTGCCTTACTAAGGACATAAACTGCAGCCCACAGGGATCCATGCCTCAGGGATGGGATTACACAGCTCTCCACCGTTTGTCTGAATGTTCCAATGAGACCGCCGGTCTTCCCTGTCCGCCCTCCTAAGTAACCCCACTTACAGATCATTCCCAACAGTTTTCCCTCATAGCCATATACTGAAATCAAACTCCATGTTCCTGTTCCATACTACCACAGCACAGAATGCTGAACAGAATATGCAATTCATGATTCTGACATCATTGACAGGAATGAGAAATTAACAGGCATTACTTTGACACTAAGTGTAGTTCCTATCCTTGCATATTCTCTGGTCTATTCATAATTCACAACAAGACCTATTATAAAACCAGGTAGGTTTTGAAGCCTGCTCCCTCCTAGTAATTCTGTTGAAGGGCAGGTTATTCCAGAACTTTCCTACTTGCTGCCTAATGAAGTATATTAAGATACTCCTACCTATGAAGGAAAAAACCCTGGCCATTAAAGCATCATGCCTCATGCAAAGAAAAGCCAACATCAGGTGTTGTTCTGACATTTGAAATGGGTTTTCTTCCAAGCCGATGAATAACAGACAAAAAATGGGAATATACCATGAACATAAAAAGGATGATGAATAAAGTTCCTCAAAGAGGAATCCATCAAAGAGACAGAGAGTCTTCTCTTGGAACTACTATCTGTGATGTTTCAGTTCATTCTTTGGTCGCATCTTCACCATCTCTTCTGAGGATCTGTGCTCTTTCAATCAGCTAGTCAGGTTCTGAATCACAAATTCAGTCTGAAGCCCAGGATGACTGACAGCTTGTTTTACTTTGGAGATTACATACAACCACACACAAAAACACACACACACACACACAGAGGCAGACGTGCGGTTTGGCACAACAGTAACTCTTCCAAAAGGACCTTCCTCAGACTGTTTCCATAAAGGAAATGCAAATTCCCTAGGTAGTTTCTTTCATGCTGGCACAGAACGAGCTGTAGGAATATCATACACATTTGATTATACACACAGATCAGAGACAGACACAGGGAGCATAACAGGGCTGCCTTGCAAAGCTTCTCCTGCTCCGTGCTGACACTCTGATGCTACAGTGTGCACTGCTAAAAAACTGTACTGTGTGCTGCCTTCATAATCCAGGAGCAACTCTATATCAATAAAGTAGAGAAGTGATGTTTCTGTTACCCAGAACACCTACCTCATACTTTCTGTAGTTGACCAGCAAGGCCAGAAGGACAACAGCATCATACCCATGTTCCCTGCGACTAAGAGGGCTGGACAGGATCTGGAATAAACAATCACACTGCTCTGTTCAGGCCTGCTTCAGGAAGCTTGCAGTGACTCAGACAGAGCCATGAAATGTATGTGTAAGAGCAAATTGTGTCCTATCTGAAAGAGGGTATTTAGGGTGAAGGAAGTGTCAGTGCCTCAAGGAAGTTCTGCACATAGAGGAGCTTATTTATCACAGAAAGGATGCACACAGGCTTTCAGGGCATAAAGGGCAAACGTTTCACAACAGCATTGTACAGTATCTCACCATTACCTGTGCAAGTATTCTGGGTTTCTCCAAGGCTCAGTTCCACTGAAAAAAGTATAATTTATCCAAGAGCAGAAAAAAAAATCCACACTACCTTTTGAAAAACAGTTTCTCCAGTAAAGAAATTGTGTTAAATTAGCCCAGAAATCTGTTCAGATTCTAGCTGTGCAGAAATGTCTCAAGTGAAAATACTTTAAATAGTCAGTAGCGACTAAGAACAGCAGACTAAAGGGGAGAGAACATTACAAAATATATGTACAACTGAGCTATGAATGGAAGCAACAACAGTGCCAGTGAACTACATCGCACTGAAGAAGCTGAAAAGCAAACACATTACTGCAAGTTCTCACTTGGAAGAGTCCCCACAGTAGAAGGAAGAACCCTTACCTGTAAAATAGCTTCAAATATGCTGTTAATCATCACATACTCCAGGATGGTGTTCTGGCTAATGTTATCTGTCACCTGAAAACAAACACAAGTTTAAAATCTCATCCAAAACCCCCACCAATGCTGTAGCTGCCCCTGGCACACACTGGGAACAGGAAAGTTCTGCTCCCAGACGGACACATTTATCCAGAATCTCACACTTAGCAAGTCAAGGTGTGACTAGCAATAGAGCTAGACATGAAGTAAAAGAAATCTGTCCTGCTTCCCAGCCCTCTCTCTGCCAAGAAGCACCACCCACGGACCAAGAGCCCCCCCTCCCCGTTCCTCCACACGTTGGTATTTTACACAGCTGCATCAATGACTACAGCCATCAGCTGTTGCAGACTCTACACAGGGGGCAGAGAATGAAGAACAGGGCACATATGTTCCACTGACAACCTTCCCATCATGACAAGGGCAATGACGAGCTCCACCACTCTCAATTATCTCTTATCACAGTCAAAACACCTCAGTGTTGACTATCACCAAAAGCTGATGAGTGGCAATTTATTACAACTTCCTCACTCTTCACATCCTTACCACTCTGGTCTACTCCACACTTTCTGTCTTTCCTCAACCCTTCTCCCTTTCTTTCAATTTATCTGAGACTTCTTAAATATCTTTTTCCTTAAAAAACCCCACACCTGTGAATCCAATTGATACTTCCTCCTGCCTCTCCCCTGTAGCCCCAGCTGGCACCTATCTTAGAGGATGAAAGGTGTCTGCTAGTCTGTGTTGGCATCATGGTTAGAGCCATCATGCATATTCTGGACTGATGCTTGCTCTCATTCACAATTTCCTTCCCCTTCTTAAGCTTCACACTACAGCATTCTGCTCAAGTTTTGAAACAATTCCATCCCTCAGATGTGGCTCATATAAGCCCTTCAGCTATCATACAGATGTTAATTACTGACCGTCACCAAGCAGAGAAGTAGCTTCAGACACAAGCTTTTGAGGCTTTCAGAACCTTCTGCACAGAGGAGGGAATCCAAGCTCTCCATCAGATTCTAAAGAACAACAGTCACATTATTTAAAAGTAGTATTTTAAATTACTTGGAATGTTTTTTTATATAAAGCATTCTGGAAGATTCACGTAGCAGAGCACCAATATAAAGCCATGCTACTCCAGAATCAATAATTGAACCATTATTACTGCTACACAGGCCATATTCATACTATTGCTCCTCAACACTGTTTTGTGTTAACTACAGTTTAGTGACTACTGGTATAACATCATTATCATTTTCCATAAGTTTTCTCTAGATGCAGCAGCACACCTCCAATAAATAATACATATATAAGGTATGACTAAAAATCTGATAGGCAAACTACTACCTAATGTTTTCCTCAAATATACTACAGTTTGTATAGAGAAGAGAAATTGCTAGTCTTGTAGAGAGATGAAAGATACAACAAGAATTCAGCTTTATCACTGGTTACTTTGTCATTTCCCAAACTCAACATCTTTACAGTGAAGAGCATCAAGTAAATTTAAAACAGTACATGTGCTGATGGAGTGTGAGAACACAGGGTATGACTCTCAGATAAAGAAAAAGATGTGAGGTTCAATACTAGATGGTGATCACCTGTGACAGCCTTTTCTGGCTTTAAGGTTTCTCAGCAACAGTGACTACACAGTGTGGAACTAAAGGAAAAGGATGTGCTCTATTATATTACTAACCAACCCAGGGACCCCAAATGTCTGTGCTACTGGCAGGTACAGAACTTCAGGACAGCTGTTTTTAGTAAGTGGCTCAAATATTTCCCCCAAAAGTTGCTGCCTGGTAGTCACACCCATCTACAGCTCACTGCCCTTGCAGCACAGCTGCTGTGCAAACTGCTTCTCTACACTGCCAGGGCCTCACCTTCATACACAGCTCTGCCTTGTCAAAACCCACAAGCATGTTGATGATGTCAAACCCAGAAGTGGATTTGTTCTTCTGATGGACACCCCGAATTAATGCACACAAAGTCTGCAAAGGGCAAAAACAGAAGGTGAGATGTAAGGCAACACCTCCAACTCAATAGCAAAACCCACTGCATGATTTGCTCCTAGCAGATACTGAAATTAATACCGCCAGCCTGGAAGCCATACATTTTGTCTGACATCTCCTCCAGCTCTGTCATTTCTAAAAGGGATCTTGGATGCTGAAAATTTGTAAAAATTGGAAAAGAATATATTTGTCCATATTTTTCTTGTTTGAGCACAAATTTCTGTTTGGTTACCACATTGCTGTACCAACTTGGACCAATAAACTGTGTCTTTGCCAACAAGAAGAACCAACCTTCCCACCAAAAAAAAAAAGTCTCCAACTCTATTAGGCAACTTAATTACTGCTTTATTCCAAGTTCTTGAAGATACACAGGTGTCAGCACACCATGCTTCCAGCAAACTCTCTGGAAAATTTATGGGCAGCAAATTTCTCATTTGTCCTAAGAGACGGAAATGTGTGGGGTGACTTTTGTCATCAGGCACCTCTCCAGCCTGTGAAGAGGGAAATGAGCAGGAAAACAACCACTGCAGTTTTAGATAACAGCTTAAATTCACCAGTGAGAGGTAATTAGTTTCAGATGTAAAGCTGGAGACAAAACAGACCTGGTGGAATTAGCAGACCTCTAGAACCATACAAAAGCAAAAAGGTAAGGTAGACATCCTTTTTTTTGTTACTGTCAGAAACAGATACTGGGCTAAACAAACCTGTGGTCACCATGCTGATTCTCAAAAAAAGGATTGCTTAAATAAGTTTTGGCTTCAGGATCACTTTCCACCTTAACATAGTCTGATTAAGGGAACACTCTCCCAATTCAAGCTCAGGATGTGCTACCTGGTTCCTATTTACGTGGACACAGCAGCATTCTTGTGACCTGCCCTAAGTTCTTCCAAGAGTCTGGACACAAGTTTAAGAATTTGGGGCTAGTCTAAGATGTCTATGTAGCTATAACTACAATTCTAGTAGCACCCTTTCAAACTAATTGTAAAACTAACAATAAAACAATGCAAGATTGTACATCAGAGATGTAAATATTCTGTTTTAAATCAATTTTTCCCAGCTCACTGCTGGTCCAATATCTCCTACAGATGACTTCACCAAACCTGAATTCCACATCCTGTACTCCTAAAGCTGAGATGCATTCTGCATACTCCTAAAGCAAATACATCACCAAACTGTGAGAATCAGCTTGTGAACTAGTAACATCAAATATCAAGACTGAGGAAGAGAGTCTCCCACACAAGATATGGAACAGCAGAGCTTTGGTAAAGAACAACCTGCACAAAAATGGCTGTGAATTCTGAGTGATAATTCTTCACAGCTTCCAATTAGGAAGTGTCCAGCTGAGGCAATTTCCTGCGTAAATCTCACGCTAACTTCTCCAGAGCCTTATTTCTTTTTTAACCCATATGGAAATTGAAAAAGGCAGCTGAAATGAGGGAGAAGAGGTGAAAGTAAAACACAAAGCTACACAGCCTAAGTACTTTTGAGACCCTAAACCGACAGTCTGCAATGTGAACAAGTCCCTTTGTCACCTCATTGCCATCCACTTCATCCTCCACCATCAGATCCTCTTGAATTGTGAAACCATCTATTGCTCTGCCAAGATTAAAGAGACCATGAATGTTTGGAACTTCCACAGACAACTGCTCTGTAGACATCACTTCTTCTCAGCAGCAAAGAAAAGAGCACAAGGTGTTTGATACCAGCAACAAATACATGGCCTCATCAGAAGCACACAGCATTCCCTGTCTCCCAGCGTGGTACCTGTAATGCATTCACCACTCTGATTGGGTGCTCCTCACCCAGGGCCTGGATGCAGTGCTGAAACAAGCAGTTGATGTTATCTTTTATCTTCATTAATTCTTCCCCATCCAGAGCCTCCAGCTTGCCTTCTAGATACTCCAGGTTGACCTGCCAGGTTAAGAAGCAGTTCATGCACATTATACCATCACCAACACCTTAGAAACAGAAGTCCTTGCACTGACAGTCTGCCATTTTGTAGGCAGAACAGCCAGAAGGTGTTCACATTCTGTTACCTTCATGAGAAATAGCTCCTCCCAAAACCTAGGGTTGCATTTACTGGGGTCCTCTGTCTGAAAGGAAAATGAACAAGCATGAGGGCAAAGAAATCATTGAGGCAGAATTTAAAGAAAGTCTTTATCATGGGTAGCTCAGAGTCAGCATCACCTGCTGAATGACCAAGAGGTCTCAAAGTGCAGAATTCTGGCTACAGAGATGCCAAAAAAAAAGAAGGACCAACAGAAGCAATTGGGACGCCTCTGTTTATTTTTGGAATTGTTGAAACTTGAGAAATAGTGGGAAATCCATGACTTCCCATAGATGGTATGGTTCTGGTAAGTAACAGAACAAGGAGACATTTTGGAAGAGAGTAGAATACAGAGATGTGCACAAAAGGAGGAGAGCCTGGAGCATGTGCCTACACTGCGTAGCCCTTACCTTGAGGACAGAAATCCACTGTGAAAAAACCCTCAGCATAAACTAAACCAAGAAAATTTAACACAACATTTTAGAAAAAAAGAGATGCTCAACTCCTTACCGTGAAAATTTCATCATACATCAACACCACTTTCTCCTTCAATGGCTTCTTGGAGGCTGAAGATTTCCGGAGCAGCCCACCTTTCTTCTCTGTTTGGGCCATGCTGTATACCCTGAAGGTAAGAACAGACAAAAAAGCTCAGAAAACTTGAACTTTTCTTCAAGGCATAGCTGGCCTGCCTCAACCATGAAAGACTTTTTCACTGCACTGAAATACTAACAGTCTCTCACAAGCTCTAAGTAGGGGCATTTATAAGTATACCAGATCAAAGGACCCATCTAGTTCTATATCTCATTTCAAAGACATGCAAAAGTCCACACACAGGAGGAAACAGAGTAAGCTCCTTATGGATAAATTTTAATTCTTCTCTATTAGAAACTGATTCATTATCCAGACCAGTGCAGTTTACATCTAGAAAAGTATGTCTTTTTTAATCTCACTGGAGGAATTGTGATACTTGATATCAAATAGGTACCGAGTCTTTTTTGATGCTGGTCAAGCCTCAAAGGCATCTGATGACAAGAAGCTCCTGAAACTATTTCCAAGTCTTCGCTTAACTGTTTAATTTGCTGCCTACCAAAGCACTTCAAATTCTGCTTTTTGTACTGTGAGGTGGCATCCAACACTAGGAAAGCCTCCATAAAGCACTCCTGCCACCCTGTTCACACCTACCTCTGTACCTTAGCATCCTTATCTGGGCCAGATGCTCTGCAAATCAAGCCAGAGAGGAACCCCAGCCTCAAAAGCATCCCATGTGGTTCAGTTTTGGGAGCACAACGGAAGACAGAGGACAAGCTTTACAGAGATTTTTTTTTTTTTAACCAGATGAATTTCATGATCCATTTGACAGCAAAGGGTTTTCTAACAATGCAAAGATGTTTTACTATCATTAATTGGTGTCTTACTGATTATACCATTAAAAAAAAAAGTAGTATCCTTATTACAAAATGAGCTATTATACCAAGTAATGTGGTCCCTGAGCCTTCTGTCAGAGACAACCTACTCCAGGGGCTGAGTCAGAACACACAACTTGCCACATATTCTCAGCCTCATGTGTGATGCTACCAAGTGCAGCACTACTCTGACCTTGCAAATACACATTTATCTGCAATCACAGATTTTCCTGGCGAGTATCACAGCTTCTGCACTGTTCTAACCCCTTCCATCACTGCAGCATGTCAGAAGTACTTAGCAGACAGGGAATGCCATCCCTTCTCATACCCCTGAGCTCCTAGCCTTTCTCCCATACCTCCAAAGGTAATTACACACATGGCAACAGCATACCCCACACAGAGGCTTGGCTTAAGTCATGCTCCAGAAAAACATGGGCAGGCTCTTGTGGTAGCTGCACTCAGCCATGATAAATTATGAACAGAAGGGTATGTTCACTGTTCAAATCCAGGACCCCAGAGCTTTCTGACCTGGCAGACACGGAGACAGTGTTGGATGTAGCCTCAATCCCAGGCTGCCTGAACCCCCTCTCACACCACAGCAGGTTTAGATCTGTCTTTCCCTCAAAGACCAAGTTTCATCAACTACTGAATACCAGTTCCAGACCTCTCTTACAGTCTTTCCACTGCAGACAATTTTTAGCTGACTTAGAACTATGTTCTCAACCAGGACTTTCAGGCTTCCAGAGTCAATTATTCAAACATTCATCCCTTTTAGCCATAAATCTTGGTTCTAAGTGGCAGAAAAACATTTTTAGGCCTAGAAAAACAATTCTGGTGCAAAAGACCCTGCCTCAGGTGCAAAGGGAAGGAGCTTTGCCAGGATGGGAAAGGGTAGGACAGAGAGCAGCAGATCTCACACCTGAAAAGCTAACATTTACACAGGCAGAGAGGTGTTGTTTTCCCATTAGAAGGGGAACCAGCTGGCTGGTTATGGGCTGTGGTGAGAATGGAAAGAGCCCTGAGACACACTGACAGAAGAAAGCTTAGCAACTACTGCACCATAACCTTCTGTAAAGACCAAAATTATTCCCGTAGCCTAGTAGGTCTATGTATCCAACTAAGATGGAAGAAGATTTCCAACTAACAAACAAAAAAGAAAACATTATTCAATCATCTTCATAGCTTCTCTTTTACAGACTTTGTATTATTTTTAAACTGTCAAGGGAAATAAGACATCATTCTAATTAGAAACATAACTGGAAACACTGAGAAAACTATTAAAAACCAAATAAAGAGTGATGTCACTTTTAGCCTAGGAATACAAATCTTGAGTAAGATTGCACAAAACAATTTTCCTACTAGAATTGTAAGTTCCTGAACCTAAAACAGATGCCAGCCCCAGCATACAAACACATCCATCAGTGTGCTTCTAATTGAATTACAGCTAACGAATCCCAATGTCAAAACTAATAAACTAACTCTCAGTGCTTCTAGGTCAGCGTTCTCACATCAAATGTGTACATGAATGGGAGAGGATCAATAAACCCTGCTTATTCCCTGGATTTTCAGAGCTGAATTTTAACTCTTTTCCTACATTTCTAGAAAGACAGAAAAATCGAAATACATCAAGACGCAAAGGGTGAGCACCAGAAGGATCACATGACGATGTGAAAATTCCAGTCTCTGTCAAAATGGGTCTTAGGATTCACATTCTCTCAACCAAAGCTGCACAGAGCACAGACAAAGACAACTGCTAGAGGCAAAGATTAAATAATGCTCTTGTTTATAATTTGCTATTCTACAAATGTGCATATGGAGGAGCAAGGAGAGAAACATAAGCCACGCCTTTCATGCCAATGCTTTATTAGGCTGTGTTTGTTTCATGACCTATGATGATCAGGTTATACAAATGGTTTTTTCTTTTCACTTCATGCAATTACATTTTCTAGACATCATAAAGACAAACAGAAAGCTGCATTTTGCTAATGGAGACATTCCAGGCAACTGCAGAAAACAACAGTTAAATGCACAAAACATTTATAAATAAGTTGCAGAGGTGTCAAATTATCATGATGTCCTGACAGCTTATGAAAATGACAACACTGATGATAATTAACAATTTTCCTTTAAATATCACATTTAAAAGGCATCAGTGCATTTTCCACATTTTAGGTTCAAATGGATAATTTATTCTGTCAATAGGTCATTCCCATTAACACATGCTGCTAAGTGAATCCTGCTGTATTCACTGACTGCACAGGAGAGCTGCCCCTCAGGGCCACGAGAAGCACACACATGGGGTTTTTTAAAACAACAAATACTTTGCTGTGCAGCAGAAGATCCAAGATGCTTCATCCAGAACTAAAAGAAAACTTGACAGAGCACGAGTTTTGGCAGCTCAAAGGCAGGAAGATAAAAGCCATGGCAGACTCAAGTTCAGGCAGACTCTTGCTTTATCTCTCATCAACCCCAGGATCAGCTGATCGAGTCAGGGACAGATGAGCACATCCAACCATCCACCTCCTTTTTGTTTCATTCTGGATCTCATAACAGAGATTTGAACCAAACATATGACATTCTGATGAACACAGCTCTGTTAGCTTTTTATTAGAGTAGCCACAGGGAAAATGAACCTGGTATTTTGAGTCTGAGATTTACTCAGACTTGTGCACACCGAAAACTGCTACACAATGCTCCACATTGTCATGCCAAGATAAGAAAGGCAGAGTTGCAGAGTGGGTAACATTTTTGAGATACAGACTCAGAAGTTACTCAGCTCCTGTACAGACATATTAGTATTCCACAGACCATCTTTTAACAGCAAAAATACTGTCAAAAGGATAACACTGATGCACATCTACACCATAATGACATCAGGATCCAAAACTTGTAACCTGTGTGATCCTGCATGCAGCCCATGAAGCACAGCACTTAGCATTCAACTGCCTTGGCTAACAAACCTCAAAGTTTTCAAGATTATAAATGCACATACACAACCCCCACATGCAACTAAACATGAATAAGTATATGAATAAGTGTATTTTTTCCAGTGTGGACCCCTCACAAAATATACTGTAACATTTCTTGGCTAGACAAAAAGAATACAGGTGATGCAAAATTGTGTTTTCACATACCACTTACTTGACAAACCGTTTATTCACTACCTGGAAAAGGCTGTGCATATTATGTGATCTGTATTAGTTTGTTAATGTCAAAGCCCTGAACTTCAATCAATTTTATAAAGACTCTGAATAAGAGCTTAAATTCTTCTGCTTTTAGAGTCCAGTGTCCCTTGACTTTCCAGAGCTACTAAGATTGGACTCACCTGTTCAAACATTTCAAAGCCAGCAATTGCCTCCTCCCTCCCTGAATGTATGCACCTGGGACTCAGTGTGATGATGCTTTGCCTTCCAAGGTGTTCTGCAGGTACATCACTCAAGATTAAAGGAAAGTTGCTGAAAAACTGCCTCCATCATGCAAGAGGCGGGAATAAACCCCTGTCTAAAAGTTAACACACAGCTTCTAAAGCAATGTGTTATAAGCTAAGCACTCATTACATTCTTCAGTCAAGTACCAGGAAAAATCCATGCACTTAATCCATGTGATGGATCTGCAGAGTAAATACTGGACCTGAACAACAGGCAGTTACAGCACAGGTCCCAGCACTCATCCATCGCTGGAAGCAACAGACAACCTGCACCCAGCACAAGAATCTATGAATCCCAGGGCACAGGGAGTGCCTGGACCCAGTTCCAGCTCCTCTGTTAAAACCCCCAGGACCACTCATCAGCAGCCCAGCAGACCACTACAGACCACAAAGAGAGCAAGAACACATAGGGCTAGATTTTGTCAAGGCTTTAGCAACTATCATGGCCAAATTTCTGCCCTAAGCCCTTTTGCAGCTGATTCTCCACAAACTCTTGCATTGGCAATTACAGTTTGTGCACGTACATCCACACTGCTTTTATATTCCATCCATTGTTTACAACTTCATTTGTATCTTGTCCATTGGAATAAAAACTGCTCAAACTGTGCTTTCCTCTACAACTGTAAGATGCTCAACCCACCAACAAGGGAAACAGTAACACAGCATACAAGCTTTGGATCCATGCAGAATTTCCAGGTGCTTTCAGGCAGTATGTAATGAGAAACATGTTCTGAAGGCATGCTGATGACAAAAAACCCACTGAGATCCTACTTTTCTTTCTTCAGTACAAAGCAAGAACCCCCAGCACAGCCACAGTATATATATTTTTACTAGAAATTCCTTCCGTCCCACTCAGAGCAGTGTATGTGCTTCTACATAGTACAATCTAAAGTTACACCACTTCCGACCTATTTTTTACCCCTTGAAAAATAAGAAAAGCAGCTTCCTAATGCAAATACAGCCCCATGCTACCTCTCCCATTGCACCTGCTTTAGCAATGATATAAAAGAGTAACACTTGAGATACGATTTTAACACTTCATGCAAAATTACATTTAATTTCTACATGTCCAGTTAAAATAACACCCAATCCATCAACTTCACACCACCAAGCAGCTACACTTCTTCCTGTCAAGTGCATCCAGACAAGTGCTGCATGCTTCCACCAGCATCTGTTCACACCATTTTCATACAAGGTAATTTTTTCATTTCACCACACTTTCTCTCTGTATTCCTGGCTACCATGACCAGCTCTCTCATGTCAGAAAATGGCTTTGGGTTTTCACTTTTCAAGCCCTTTAGAACCCATCCCACATAGTTTATCATTAAATATCCTGCACTGCCTTTACACTCCCACCTAAAAGCTCATGTCACCTGCAGGCTTTTTCAAATGCCTTCTTTCCGAAGAAAAACACTCTCCCTGTAACCTTCCCCTGCCCTTTTCCCATGGCTTCAGCTGGTGGTGTGGCTCCAAGGCCCATGCTGAACACAGTGCAGCTGCATGACCTCAGCTCTGACTTCTGAGGTAGCTGCTATGTTCTAAGAAGCTGAGCAGTAAAGTCATGCCAAGATAAGAAAGGCAGAGTTGCAGAGTGGGTAACATTTTTGAGATACAGACTCAGGAGTTAAGCACTCAGGAGTTAAAATGCAAACATGAAAAGGTGCAAGTTCAAAAAAAAGGAATTAAAAATAGGGAGCCAGAATATAGCAACTCCGCAACTCTGAGCAGCAGAGGCTGACCCTTCCCCTCCTAAGGGATGTCTGCATGGCTGCCTGGTGTGTTAGCAGGGGGAGGGAGCAGATGAATGCTTAGCCCAGCAGCTCATTAAAGCCTCACTGTTCCTTTTGTGCATGCTAGCCAATAACTATTTAACATTTTTACACTGTATGTACCCTGCCCACAGTATCTCTTCGCACAGAGCAAAAGTACCATAAATGACACAGTGGATCGACCTATTATTACTGGAACGCCAAACTGTTGTTCTTCCCTCCCCTCGAAATTCCTCTTCTGCATTTTTGTCACACGTCCTGCTGGAGCTCAAACAGCTGGTGAACTGCAATCACCGCGCATCGCAATGATTCAAATTATTTCACTGCTTTGCATATTCCACCCACCCACTCACCCTAACTGGCTCTCATCATGCATTCAATTACAGTCTCTGCTGACGAACAAACTTTGTTACAGCGACATCCGCAACAGGGTTTGACCGAGGCCGCAGCTTGCTCATGCAGCGAGCGCCTCTACCTTCAGCATAATGACCACTGCAAGCTCGCGCTGCTTTACCGCTCTTGCTGCTCCCCTTTGCTTTGCCCATACAAGTGTTCGGAGAAGGGTGAGGTAAACCAGACAACTGGAATGGCCGGCGAACGCTCGTTCTTTTCCTAGGAGCTACCTCGAGCCCCAACCACCGGCAGCCGGGGCCGGCGCGGCCCACGAGCAGCCCAAGGGCTGGGCTGCGGCAGGCCCCGAGCCCTCCTCGGGGCCGGCACCCGGGCTACGCACCGGGGCACCGCGGCGTTACCGGCGGGCGATGAGCACCACCTCCGGCTGCACGGGCTGCGTGCGGCCGCTCCCGCAGCTAACCGGGACAGGCAGCGAGCGGCCCTGACACGGGGTGCCGGTGTCCGGCGAGGCCCCAGGCGGCGGGGAGCGCGCCCGCCGCGCGGAGCCCCCGGTGCGGCGGAGCCCCCGGTGCCGGAGGGGCAGCGGGGACGCGCCCGGCCCCGNCACACATACACACGCGCCCCGGTAAAAAATGGCCCCGCCGTCTGCGGGGACCCGCGGGTCGCCCTCGGGACGCGGCCCTACAGCCCACCCCGCACCGGCGGCGGAAGTAGGAGCGGGACGGCCCGCGGAGCGGCTCCGCCCGGAAACCCGCGGCCCCGTGACTGCGCAGCGCTGAGCGGAGCTGCCACTGGCCCGGGCTCGGGCCCAGCCCCGGTCGTCAGTCGCCGCCGCGGCAGGTGGGTCCCGGCAGGAGGGGTGCCCGGGGCAGCGCGGGGTCCTCTCGGGCGGCGCTGGGTGTGCGGGGAGCTCCGGGAGCGGCCGGGGCCCGGGGGCTGGGG
>VWZP01001962.1:2331280-2364726 GCA_013396995.1 Dicaeum eximium
GCGGGGAGCTCCGGGAGCGGCCGGTCCCTGGGAGTTGGTGCCGCGGAATCGTCTCGCCGCCGGGGGAAGGTGCCCGAGGTGTCCGTGGGGGGCTCCTAGAGAGCCGAGGGAGCAGAGTAGGGTGGGGCGAGACACCGGGAGGGGACCGAGTGGCGGCTGTGGCTCCGTGCCCTAGCTCGCCCCGGTGCTCGCTGTCGCTGACAGGATGAAGCTGCGGCAGGTCTCCGACTTGAGTGACTTCAGCCGAGGCCACTGGCTGCGGGAGTTGCTGTGCCGCGGAGAAGAGCCCAGCCACGTCCAGTCCAGCCCCGACGGGCAGCATCTCCTGCTCCTGCAGAAGAGCCGACTGCCCACCCTGCCGCGGGTGGTGGCCTTCCAGCGCCACAGCATCGCTGGAGCCGACCTGGAGAGGAGCTGGCAGCCGCCCCAGCCAGCCCTTGTGGGACTGCTCTTCCTGCAGAGCCCTGTGGTGCTGGACTCCTGGGTACTGGCCCTGGTGTGGGAACATGGCCGGACCGAGGTCTGGCACTTTGTGGTGGCCGTGGGCTGGCAGCTTCTGCAGACACTGGAGCTGTGCCAGGGTGCCCGGGCTCGAGTCGTCTCCGTGTGCAGCCAGGGAGCCAACCTGGTGTGGTGTGAGGAGAGGCCGCCGCTGGGTGCTCACTCGGACATGAGCAGGTGTGCCTTCAGGTTCTGTGTGTGTGCCCGCGCTCTGGAGGTGGGGGAGCGAGGCGTGCGGCTGGGCACCGTGAGGATAGTCCTGCACAACAGCCCCGAGTACCAGGTCCTGGCCTCTCCCCAGCATGTCTTCCTAGTGCCTGCTGCTGCCGGCTTTGCCACCACTTCCAAATTCCTCCTCATCTGGCATCCAGAGAAGGCAGAGTTCACCATCACAGCCCCCTCTGCAGGCTTCATCCACACCAAGGTGCAGCGCTCCAGCAGTGAGTCAGACTTCAGGAAGCTCCTGCTGGGTTCTGTGGGCCTTCTCTCGGGGTTTGCGCCTCTGGACATTCACACCTCCACTGTGTCCAACAGTGGGGGTCTGCTGCTGGTGAGCACAAAGGGTTCTGTGAGTATCCTGGAGCCAGATGGGACACAGAGGCATATCTTTGACCTCGAGGGCGGCCCCCTGGCCCAAGGGAGTCCTGTCCAGCTGAAGACCTTTGGCAGCATCCTGGCCTGTGTGCTGGCTGGAGTACTGTACCTTGTCAACCAGAACAGTGGAAGGATTATAGAAAAGGAAGTCCTGAGCATGAAAGAGGTGCATTTCCTGGAGTCACAGGGAGAGGACAGTATCCAGCTCCTCAGTCAGAGTGGCATCTACAGCTTTAGCTTTTCCAAACCTGAGGACAGCAGCAGGCCTGAGCCATGCCTGGTCGAGATGGTGTTTGAGGAGGCCTGCAGATATTACCAGAGGAGGAGCCTCAGCAGCTCCAAGCTGACAGTGGAAAAGTTGAAGAAAGGTGGTACATTCCAGGCTCCTGTGGTCCTCGCTGCCATCCTGCAGCACAGCCTCCACCAGAAGCAGAAGCCAGCCCAGAGCCTACCAGACACTTATGCCAAGCTGTTGAGCACAGTGAGCCTGGAACTGCAGAGCTACATGAGCCTGGAGCTCCTCAAGACTTGCGTGGTGTGTGCCCCAGAGAGCGAAGTGGAAAGCTACTGCAAGGAGCTGGTGGAGCAGGAGGTCAGCCGCATTCTGCAGTCTGACATGGACAAAGACAACTTGGCCTATCTGAACTCTGTCTTTGCCTCCTTCCCCAAGGCTGCCTGGAAGGCCACAAGGAGCTGCCTGCAGCTGCAGCAGAATGGGGATGGCCTCTTGGTAGCCAGGGCCACCCCAGAGGTATGGAAGAAGGTCTTGTGTCAGCCACAGCTGGAGGAGGTGGGTCAGAATGGGATGGTCCCACTCTTTGAGCTCATTTGCGCCTCCTTCCTGAGGTTCAAACCCAAGTGGTTGCCCAGTTTTGTGGAGCTGACCCAGCAGTACGTTAGCAGCTCTTGGTCATACAGCAGCAAGGAGGGCCCAGAGGGCCGGGTGCCACTGTACAAGAGAGCCCTGGGAGTGTTGGCCCGAAAGAACAAACACAGCGAGGCGGATGACGAGATGGAGCTGGAGCTGCTGCTCTGCAGCAAGAGGCCTAAGGCCGTGCTGCAAGCTCTGCACCTTCTCATCCATCTGAAGCAGTGGCAGCGGGTGGTGGAGGTGGCAGAGAAGTTCTCCAAACTCAGCCCCTTGCTTAACAAGGAGATATTCATCACACTGCTGGCTGAGTTTGCCCAGCACCGGGAGCTGGACACTTACCTGGACAGGCTGTGGCCGCTGTGCCCCGCTGAGCTCACCGCCTCAGACATCCTCACCATGGTCCTGCAGCACCTCCCTCATTCCCAGAAGGATCCAGTGCCTTTCTCTAGTGAGGGGAACCAGCTGACTGTGGGCTTGCTTAAGCCACTGCTGCAAAGGGTTGTGCAGCGTCCCAGTGTCCAGGACGAGATGTACTCAGATGCCCTGCAGAGCACCACCTTCCCCCCTCCCACCCCACCCCGAGAGCACAAAATCCCCTCAAAAGCAGTGGCTGATGATGTTCCTCAGCCATCTATGCCAAGGACTTCCTCGCCCTCAGCACTGCTACAGGATGACAGTGTGTGAAGGGGGGAAGGACAATGTCATCCCAAGCCCTGGGTGCACAAGGAAAGGAAGTCCTACCTGTGCTGGCAGTACAGAAGCCTGCTCCTTTCTGAAGCATCCCTGCAGCAGCATCTCGAAGAGCCTGTTGGGTGGCTGGGGTTGAGGGATCTCCTCTGAGCCAGGGCAGGATTTCTGGTTATTCCTAGCAAGTGCAATTGTGTGTGTGCCAGTGGAGGAGCAAATGCCAGGTGCATTTGCAGATGAAAACACTAGCTGCACTACAGGACTACAGAACTGCTCCCTGCCCAAAGCACTTTGTTTGCAGTTTGTTTGGCTCCTTTTTAGCTCCACTTCTACTTCCCCGATCCTCTAGTACTGGTGTGGAGTGGTAGGCAGGGATACACAGTCTTTTCCCCCCATTCTCTGCTTGGTGAGCTGGGTGGTACCTCCAAGCTCTGCCTGTGAGAAATGGGGCATGTTTCCTGCAGCTGGCTCGCTGAGTCCTGCTGCTTTGGGCTCAGTCAGATGCTAAATGCCAGTGTGGTGCAGCTCCATGGCACTGGGGGTCCCAGCACACACGCTGGCAGTTGCAGCACTCCACACGTTGTCTCGCCACAATTCCTCTGGGATCAGTCCTGTAGCTGTGACTGATTGCAGCTACTTAGCTGAAAAGAGCAGCCTAATTCCCTTATCTCTCTGTCCCAGACAGTACCCAAACTCTCTTCTGAGCTGAGAAGCTTGCAGCAGCCTATGTGAGCTTGGGGCTGGCCCTGCCTTTCCCATTCCTTTGTGGAAGCTTAGATTATGCTGCAGGACACCGGAGCCCTCTGTTCCCATCTCTTGTACCTTTGCCCTTTGCATACAAAGGGGCTTTGTCAGGGTTGTCTGGCTCATATTGTGCCTCTGTTTGCAAAATCAATGTAACTTGAGAGCAGTTTGTGCAAGTTCCAGCCTCTCAGGTGCCCGGTGCCTGGCCCCCTCCCCCAGGAGGGAGACCCTGGCTGTGGCTTTGCCCCTGCATCCTGGGCTGTGGTGTAAAGGAGCTGTCTGTTGCCTTGTTGGGCTGTGGGAGATTCACCTGCATTAATCCTCTTTAGAGTGGTCTTAAGTGTGGAAGACAGACTCCTTTTAAAAATAAAGGTTCCTAAAGCACTGCTGAGGTGGTGGTGGATGTTATGAGGGTCCACACCCTCAGGAGTAGGGAATCTTGTTTTGCCTCTGGTGAAAAGTGGCTAGGCTCATCTCTCTGGTGCTGCCCATCATGGCTCACAACTGGTACAGCTGGGCTTGGAGAGCATGCCCAGATAGCCCATTCCCTCTGTGGTACTCAGCTGCTTAGCACTATGAAGCCATGGAGGCAGGAGTCTGCACAGGCAGGCTGGAGCGTATGTGCCACAGGGAAGGGCCGTGCAGGCCATGCATGGCTGTGGCTGCGCCCAACAGACAGTTGAGGAAGGGAGGATTTTTTTCTCAAGAGTTGCAAATTGTCTATTTTTTAGGAAAACTAGCAACACAGAGCACCTGGCTGGCCCAGCAAAATCCTGCTGCCAGGCACAGTGTCAGAGCTGCTGTCTGAGAGGTTATTGTTTGTGAAACCACTGTAGAGATGTGGCAGGGTCTCCCCCAGAGAAAGGCTTGGCTGTGGAAAGTCCCTGTGGTGGAAAATGGCCTGGCAAAGAGGAAGAGGAACTGCTGCAATGGTTCCCTAGAGACTGGCTGGTTATTGATGAGACCTTCCTTGGGGGGCCTTGTGCTGTGGCCATGGGGCACTGTGAGTTTCCCTCTCTGGCAGCTGCCACACATGTGAGCAGAGGGAGCGAGGCCTGAAATAGCTGTGGGCATTTTGCAATGAGTTGTCCTTGCCTCCTCTCCAGGCAGCTGGTGGCCTTGCCTGACACTGGTGTCACCCACCTCCCAGGGCTGCTTGGGAGGAAGATGATGGATGGACCCCAGCACCGAGCCACAGCTCCAGGGATTGGAACACTGCCCGGCAGCTGCTGACAGCAAGCCCCACTCCTTGGAAAAACTGTGCTGTCATTTGGGGGGACATCTTGATTGCCAGGGCTGGGTTTGGGTGCAGGTGGCCACAGTGACACAGTGAACAAGGGTGAAGCTCCCTGCCTTCCAGCACTGGCTCTGCAGAGAAAGCAGAGCAAGGAAGAAGCAATGCCCACAAAGCCAGCAAGTGGAGACTGAAGCCAGCAGCAGTCCTGTGTGGGCTGGCATCCCTGAGGCACAGCAAGGGAAGAGGAAGTGGGGAACATGATGTGGCAGGGACAGCCTGAGGCCTGGGGGGAGAAGCCTCCCTGTGTGGGCCCTAGACAAACAGGAAGTAGTCAGAATTCTGGAGGCGGAGGGTCCTGGGCAGAGGAAAACGAGACACAACTGAGCTGAATGCTTCCCAAGGGGTTGCTGCATATCTCACACCAAGAACCAGGAAGGGTGAGCAACCCTGGGGGAAGCAGGGCCCAAAGCAATCTGAAGGACAGATTCAGCTGACTGATACGCAAGCGCCGGGCTCTCGCTGCAGTCAGACTCTGCTGGGGGGAGCCAGCAGGAGGTAAAGGCCGGTGCAGCTTCAGATAAACTAGCAATTAGATCTGAAGGCAAGTGGAGAAACAGTAAGAGATGCACGTAGTGGAGGAGGAGCTGGCCGGCCTGGCCCTTTAACTCTGTTCCAGAGAAACTTGGACTTTGCAACAAAGGAAATGAGTCAAGCTGCTCACGTACATCCCCTGTGCCTGACATGGCTTTTGGGATGGTCCCTGCGCTTGCATCAAGGAGCAGCACAAAGCAATACCTGAACTTGCCCCAAGGCTCTAGACCAAGTCACCCTTGGTTTATCTGTGCATGCAGCTCTTTCTGTGTGGAGCATGGGGTGTGCAGAGGTGGGCACAGAAAGTACCCATGGCACTGTATCTTGCAGAGAGAAGGAGGTGTGGGCTGTAGGCACCTCATTAAGTCACTGGAAGTCCACCGATGATACATACTGGGGTTGCCTGAGGGAAGTGCTCATGTGCTGGGGCCAGCTTGGGGTGGCACTTCATGGACAGGAGGCTCTGTGTGGCTTGTCCCAGGGAGGGACCTGGCACTCACCCAGTCAGAGGTGGAAAGGGCTGCCCGGTGAGGGGAACATCACCCAGTCTCGGTGACATTGAGCAGTGATCCTGTATCAACCCACAGGCTGGCTGTCAGCAGAGCACACGGGAACACCAGAAAGAGCCCTCTGGCCCTAGGCACAGCCTCAGCTTGTGCCAGCAGTGGGGAACCCTCCAGCCCCTAGCCCTGCATACTTTCATCACTGCTAGACCTGAGGAGCACAGTCACATCCCACAGAGCACACAAACACACCATTTATTGTTTGACACCAAAAATCACAGCCTTGGAAAGAGGCAGGTTGCCTGCAAAAAATAAATAGTTACATTTTTCAAGTGAGGGGTCTGTCTATTTCCTCCTCCATCTGCGGGTGATGGGGGCTAATGCCTTGTGGAAGGCCTGGGGATTTTGTAGGAGTTGAATGTTGGTGGCCTGCAAAACCAAGGTCACATATGTCACCCCCAGCCACAGAGGGGAGTAAGGGACACCTCAGGATGCACTGGGATGGTCAAATATCATCCCACTCCTATCCCCCAGCCCCACAGGAAATAGGGTATAGAGACAGCTTCCCCAAACCCACCAGCTTGGGAGACTGGGACCAGCAGCACCTCTAGACTTGGGAGTGTGGGAAGATGATAGGGTACGCCACAACTGCATGTGCTACAAAAGTCCCACCTTCACAGCCATCCCGTGGTACCAGCACACTCCTTGGTCCACACTCACCCTGGTCCCCAGCCCCCTCCCTCTGTCCTCTGACACCTCTGTAATACAGGGGCTGCCCCCCACCCCACACAGGGACCTGTCAGTGTAAGTAGCTTACATCTCAAAGTCTTCATTCCTAGAGGGGAGAAAAAAGAGGGACAGTGTTAGTGTGGCAAGAAAATGCCTTGTGGGACAGCCCAGCATCTCATGGTGGTACAAGGTCTCCCATGAGTCACAAAAGGAGAGCACATGGGCTTAGGGTGCTGTGGTCCCCTCCATCCTGACTGCCTGATCTGAACAGAGAGCACAGGCTCTTACAGGCCCCCAGAGCATCAGTGCTCCTTCCCCAGGTAAGCAGAGCTCAGCAGCACCCAGCTCCCTATGCCTCAGCTTCAGCTCCCTCAGGTTCTCGGCACCTGAGCCCATGTCTCCAGCCAGCTCAGAGGGGTGGCAGGAGCTGGGGGACCCCCAGCACAGCAGCTGTACCACAGGGCCACCATGTAGCCCTCAGGAGCTGGAAATCCAACTAGAAATGGCTCACTACTCTCAAGGGTCAGTGCCTGTGCTGGAGCTGTCGGGGAGAGTGTCCCAGAGGGCTGGGGGACAGCCCCAGGACACCGGTGGCCACAGGCGTGTGAGCAAGCACTGCACCCTCGTGGCAATGCCACCAACCACGCAGCACACTGCATTCTACACAGCATCCAGCTGTGCTCCCATGCCAGTGCTCCAGTACAAAAATGGTGCAAAACAGAGCGAGTCAGGTGGTGGACTCGAGCCAGGCTGTGGCTGCAGCCCTGCCAGGCTTCTTCCTCCAAAGGGAATGCACCTTTGTCTGCCAGAATGGGAGGTCCAGAGAAAAGCTCCAGAACATCCCTATCCTCAGAGGCTGAGGGTCCCAAGTCACCTCTCAGGTTGTCCCCAGCCCACATTACTTTAGCATGAACCCCACAGGCTACTACAGGACATAAGGGACAGGCAGCAGGGGACCCCAGACCCAGTGTAGTCACAGGGGTGGGGCTGCTCCTCACCTGTACACATCAGCAATATCCATGCGGCGGTAAAACTTGGCAAGTCTGACGGCCAGGATGATGCTGGGCAGCAGGAAGAAGGTGCACCAGCCCAGGCTGAACCAGAAGGCATTCTGCATAGGGTGGAGGAAGAGCCATTAGGTCCAAAGAGTGACTGGTCATTTTGCTCCCCGCATGACCTCCCTCCCTCCCCAATGACCACCCGCTCCTTAGAGCCTGGCCTTTCCTCTTAGCCACAGCAGTTTGGTGGGCAGAAGCTGAGTACTGCTTCCTGTGCATCCCTCATCCTGTGTATCCCTGATCCTTCCCTCCTTCCCTCATTCTGTGCATGAGGAGGACAAGAGGACCTCACTGCCACCCCACACGTGTCACTCTACACACCGCTGCCCCACTCACCACAGAATCCATGATATAGTCACAGCCAATGACCTCCACATTATCCAAGGTCTGAGCTATGGGCTTGCAACGTGCCACATCTTCTGTCACCTGGGGGCATGGTGGGGACAGCATATATCAGCACCCACCAAGCCCTGCAGTTCATTCTCCACTTCTCTCCACCTCCCTGAGGAAGGCTCAGCTTACCCTGCTCTTGGCCCATGAAATGTAGGTCTCAAAGAAATCCAACAGCTGCTCCAGGAAGGCCAATGTCTCCTGGAGGAGCAAGCACAGAGCTGTTGCACCAGCAGCCCCCTCCGTGTCCCATATCCCCTCCATGTCAGGATCACCTTAGCCCAGCAGTAATAGGGCTGAATGTTTCACCCCAGCCCAGTCCCTTGCCAGGGATGCCATAAGGGAAGCGGTGCAGGGTGCAGGAGGCACTCAGGGAAGGCAAGCAGGATGAGCAGCCAGACAAGATCTGGCTTCCCTGTATAGAGGGAGGTCTTGGTGAGGGGGTCTGGTCTGTGTGTCCTGACAGCAGGGCAAGGCAAGCTCACGTTCTTGATGATGTTTGGCATCTCCCTCTCCAGGAACTCCTGGGTTTCGCTGGCTTTGTCCAGCGCAGCTGTTGTCTCTCCCTGAGGTGAAAGGTGCTCTCAGCAGTGTAATCTAAGTGGGGTCTCTGCACTTCACCAACCCTGCACAGCAGCAGTCCCTGGGGCATAGCCTCTCAGAGCTATGGTGTTCCCAGCAGTCACACGCTGCTAGTGCCAAGTACCTCAAGTGGAGGGAGCCTGCACCTGGTAAGGTCCATGGCCTCCCTCCCTCTACCCCATGAACAGCCCCTGAAGCACATGAAGAGTCCCACAGCAGCCCCCAGACTGCAGGTTAGCCCCACCACCTCCACTGCAGGACCTCGAGGCTGCTTTGCAGGGTGCCCAGGACTGGCATGCACCCCCCTTGTGCAGCTTACCTCTAGCTGGGCAGCCCCACTCTGCACTGAGTGGATGTTCTCCTTCAGACTTTGCTGGGGACAGAGAAAAGGAGGGTCAGAGGTGCACACCCCACAGCTCAGACAAGATCTTGCCAGCTGAGCTCTAGGGAAGCCCAGCCCAGCATCCCCAGGACATTCTCCAGCATGGCTCACCAGTGGCCCAGAGAAGCTCGCCTGCATCTCCTTTTCCAGCTCCCTCAGTTCACGAGCATTATCTTGCAGGTCCTTCTTCACATCCGTGCCCTGGAAGAGCCGCAGTCAGCAGAGCCCAGCTCTGTGCCTCACCACAGCTGATGGGCCAGGCTGGGGAAAAGAGCTGGGTGAGAGTAAAGGGCCTCTCTTCAACATCCAGGCAGGCACAGAGGAGCCCAGCAACCAGTGGCTTTGGGGACAGGGTGGCTATGGCCCTGGGGTGTCATGGTCTCTCACCACTTCTTCTGCCAGCTGCTCCAACTCTGCAGCCAGATCGAGGAGGCTTCCCTGGGTCATATTCTGATCCAACTGGAAAAGGCAGAGACAGAGCCATGAGAATGAGGAATGGGGTTCACGAGGGGAGCTATACCCCTTCTTTGTGGAGCAGAGTGGAGCCAGGGCCTTCTGGGCAGAGGATGTGCCTTGTTACGCTAACAGGTCACACAGATAGCAGAGGACCCTCACAGCAGCAAAAAGGAGAGAGCAGTAGACCTCCTCAACCCACATCCAACCTCCCCACCCCGATCCCAAGACCAGGCTACACCCAGCACACCTGCTCCAGGGTGAGGGTGAAGTTGGGGGGCTGTCCAGCCCGACTGGCGTTCAGCAGCAGGTCTTTCTGCCTCTGGTTGAGCAGGGAGATGGGGCTTAGGGTGATGTTCATCTTCTCAAAAGCTGTGGAGATTTTTCCTGCGTACTGCCAGAGCAAAGGGAGCCATGATGGAACATGTGCTGGCCCCTCACTGTCCCCTCAGCCCTTGGTCTGAAATCCTGCCCTCAAGACCCTGGCACCCCCACACCCACCTGGCTGATATTCAAGAGCTCATCCAGGGACACGCTCTGGTCCAAGTGCAGAGTTTGCCACAGGGAAGCATCTTGCTGGCACTGCCTACAGGATGGGGTCATGGGGTTGAAAACATGGCAGGCGAGGGCCACCCCCTCCCAGGAGCATGTCCTGACCTGTGCAGGTAGGCTGCAACTTGCTCCTTCCCTGGAATCAGTACCTACCCACAGCCTGGGAAGGTAGGGCAAGCTGCCCTGCTCCTGGAGAGCATCTGAGGGCACTGAGTAGCTCTACCCCCACCAAAGACACAGTGTCAGGGCTGGGACCCACCTGTATATCTCTGAGAAGTTTGCCATGTCACTCTTCAGGCCCAGCAGCTCTGAGAGATTGAAGTTAGGGATCTTGCCAGGGGTGTCCAGGAGCTAAGAGCAAGGAAAGAGATGGAGAAAGTGAACATAGCTCAGGGCAGGACACCTTGGGAGAGCATCCTAAATGGCTAGTGCTGCCTCTGTTCCACCAGCAGCCCTCATTTAGGAAGCAGTATGTCCAGGCAGGGCTGTTTCCCCACAACAGGCTTACCTGGAAGAGCTGCTGGTTGTGCCAGGACTCACAGAAGAGCATGTAAACGTTCCCCCCCGGCACGAAGATGATCATCACCAGCAGCATGAGCAGCCAGTAGAAGATGAAACTGAAGCCAACCCCTCTGCCGGGACAGAAATGCCATCAGCACAGGCAGCCCAGTGGCCCAGCACTGATGCTGGCATTGTCCCCAGCTCACAGAGCCAGGGGCTGCACACCCCTCACCCCCACAGTTGTGGGAGCACCACCCTTCCCACAAGCCTATTCTGCTTCAGACCCCAGAGCATGACCGGGCTCTACCCTGGAGCTTGGATTCCAGAACAGCTGTGCAAGCCAGGCCTCCCCTGCAGAGCTGCCAGCCCCACACAAACACTGCCAGCCCCACGCACACACTGCCAGCCCCCTCCAGCCCCATGCACACACTGCCAGCCCCTGACAGCCCCACACACACACTGCCAGCCCCCGCCGCCACGGGGCAAGCGGGCTCCCCTCCAGTGCCTCTCAGCAGCACCACCTCTGACCTTCAGTTTACCACCTGCACGGAGAGTCGCCATGGGGCAGGCCATTAAGCTGCAGTGATAAACCAGTGATGGTTTAGCAGCTCGAGCATTCCCAGGCCAGCCCTGCCCACCCATCCCACCGCTCCCACACACGTCCTTGGCAGCCAATTGAGCCTCACGCCATGAAGAAGTTCCCGCCAGCATTGGAGAGGCTGCTACGCTGTGTGGGCAGCACACCTTCCTTCAGCCCCAGGGGCCCCAGCAGCAGCCCAAAAACGTTGCAGAGGACCACCAGCAGCACCATGCAGCACAGGAGGGCACACACGATCAACCTGGGGCAAGACAAAGGGCAGGAGTCAGGCAGCAGAACCTGGGACCCTGAGCAGCATCCTGCAGCCCACTGGCTGCCTTCATGGGGAAGAAAAAGGGTCCCAGACACCCAGCAGGGAAGGGGCATGTGTGTCTGCATGGCACAGCTCTGACCACCCTGCATCCACAACCCCACAAGAAAGCAAGCCCCCACCTCCAGCAACTGGAGGAGCAGGAACCTTAAAACTCTCCAGACGATGGAGCTGGGGCCGCAGCCCCTCGCCCACCTGAGCCCATCCCAGGCTATGATCGGCTCCCTGTACTCCTCCAGCACCGATGTGGTTCTGTTCACAAAGGCCCCAGCTTCCTTCCCCACATCCAGGAGCGGCAACTCTTCCTGCAAGTTTCTGATCTCCTGCCTGATGAGGCCCAGCTGGTCCTGGCTCTCTGCAAGGAATGGGGACACGCTGACATCGTGAGCTGCTGCCCAAGTCCTGCAGGGCAGCAGGGACTCAGAAAGGATAGGAAAGGGGCAGTCATGGCCAACGATGACATTGGAGACAGCCAGGGCTGCAGGGAAGGCCTCCAGGAAAGAATGGCTTGAGAAGGGAGGAGGGAACCCTAGAACAGGGAGAGGTCAGCACACAAAGCCCTGCTTACTTGCTACCACTTCCTGGGACTGCTCTTGCACCTTCTCAGAGATCGTGCCCAGTGTTTTGTTAACCTGCATCCAGGGGAGCACAGCATGAAACTCACATCCCTTCCTGCAATCCAGGGCTGAGCAGCATATCCCCTTGTCCCCAGATCCTAGTAACACATGACAGCCAGGCTCCCCACAGCACCCAGTCCACCCTACCAGTGTGCAGGGATGGTCTGGACAGCGAGCAGACTTTTGGCCAGCCCTTCCCTCCGTGTCACACACTGAACTCCTGACAGAGCTCTTCCCAACCCACACCCTGTCAGTCCCAGCAGTTGCAGGAGCACCCAGCTTTGTGCCTGGATGACGGGGACACCCCTTACCTTCTCTAAATCAGTCTCTATGTTTGAGTTAGAGACCTCACCCAGTGCCTTCAGCTGCTGCTCCACACCTGGGATCTGCGGGGAAGAGCCTGGGGTGAGGGAGCTGTGGGGGCTGGGGCAGGGGCTGCAGGGGCCCCTCACCCACACGGGCCCCTCCTCACCGTGCTGAAGTTGGCGGTGAAGGCGAGCCCGTCCAGGGACACTCGGCTGCACGGGAGGCCACAGTTCTGCAGGGTGTGGTTGAGCCGGTCCCGCAGGCTGGCCAGCCGCTGGCTGTAGTTGCTCTGCAGCTCCACGAGGTCTGAGCGACCCAAGGCAATGTTGCCAAAGGTGTCGTTCAGCATCTTCATCCCTGGGGAGATAGCGGGGAGCTCAGGGCCTCATCCTGCCTCTGAAGCGAGTGGCAGGGACTCCTTCTCACCTAGATGAACCTCAGGAACCCATGAAAAAATGCACCCCCAAAGTCATGGCACTTGCCCCAGGATGTGGTTGGGAGGCCAAAGGGATGCACCTCCATGGGAGCCTTATCCAAACATGCACCCACCCCATCTCTTGATCCCCCTGAGTCCCTTGCCAGTCTCCCAGGGATGGGGCCAGTACCTTGTAAGAGGCTCTGGAGAGATCCCAGAGCCCCGTCCGTGCTGCTCCTGATGTGCGAGGTGATCATATTGCCCAGTTTGGGCCCAATGTCTGCAGAGATGGGAGAGGTGGTGTCAATGACAGGATCCCTGCAAGGCCCTGGGGCTTGCAAGAAAGCTGGTGAAAACACTGACACCACCTGCACCCCTCCCTCACCCACCCCCCTGGTGGGGAGCAATGGGATATCCCCACTCTCCCACCACCTGCATCACCCTTCCCAGAGAGGAACCTGAATGGGAAAAGCAGAAACTGGAGCAGAGCTGGAGCTTGGAAGAGCCTCCAGACCCTGTCCCTTTAGACATCCCTATAAGAGCAAGTCCAGTGGCTCACAGGGTCAGCAACCAGTCACAGGGCAGAAAGGTAAACCCACACAAGACCCCCACTGCCCAAGGACCCCCAGCCCTGCAGCAGCCCACCACAGGGCCATGTGGATGCTCCAACCCCTCCCGTCACACACCCTCACCTTGGAGGCTGCGGTTGGCATAGGACAGTGGGACATCGCTCTTGCTGATGATAAAATCAATTTCCTGCAGGGACAGAGATGTGGTGTCAGTGAGGGTGGGACCTTTCTCTGCTGCCAGCCCCTCTGTTGCCCTTCCCCAGGGGGCTATTTGGGCTGCTCCTCCCGCCTGGGCCCTTTTCCCCAAGACGTGGCAGGGGGACCATGCGTGCCTGGGGGATGGAGGCCAGGTAGGTGTGGACGTTGTCCAGAGTGTTGTTCACATTGGGGAAGGTGCTCTTCACAGCCTGGGAGAAGCGAGCATTGCTCATGAGGGCACAGACACCACCAGCTCTGCAAGGGAAGGGTGGCAAGGTCAACATGTGAGGAGCTCAGTTCCAATGCTGCCCCCCAGTACCCTCCAAATCCACCCACACAGACCCAGCCTGCAGGGTCTGGAGCACACCAGTGACCCCTGCTTTCAGTGCATCCCAGCACGTGCCCTGTGCTGAGGGACCAGAGAGGAGGGATGCAGGAAACTGAGGCAGGGGGAGCCCGGTACGCCGTGGGGAAGCTGTCGGGAAGGGCCTGCGCGGTGCCAGTGCTCAGCCCCCCGGGGCCAGCTCCCCACCGCCGCCGCTTCCTCTCCTTTGTCCCGCCGTGCCGGGATCGACTCGTGAACAATGGCAGTTTCCTGGCACGGCCGCCAAGCGCCGGCATTTCCAGCCACCCCTGGGTTCCATCCGCAGCCTCCCGGCCAGCGCACTCACAGGAGGAAAGCGGAGAGCAGCAGGACAGAGCCCCAGAGCGCCCGGCGCCGGCAGCCCAGCCGCCGGTGCTGCTCCTGGTACATGCGGCCCCCGCAGTTCCCGCAGCAGCGGCAGCAGCAGAAGCAGCATCCCACCAGCGGCACCAGGATGATGAGGAGGATTCCAATGGCCGCGCAGACGAGGAAACCCAGCTCGTAGCGTAGTAGCTGGGATAGGATGAATGAGAGTCAGCGTAACACTGGTGCTTTGGAAGGCTCCTCAGCCCTGTGCACCCTGTCCATACCCAAACAGACAAAATGGGTCTGTTTGGGGAGCAGAACATGTCCCCTTGCTGCTGCCCAGCATCCAGAGCTCAGCCTCAGAGCAGCACCCACCAGCATCCCCCAGTTCACAGTGGTGTGGGGCTGCCAGCTCCCCACCCCAGCTGCCTGCTCACCTTGGTGATGTCCTCCTGGCTGAACTTGCTCTGGGGCTGCCCAAAATTAATCAGCTCTGGGAGACAAGAAGCACAGAGGGCTGTGAGCAGGTGCTGGGCCCTGTGGGGCTCTCCAAGAGGGCTCCAGACCCTGCTCACCCCAGAGAGGCGCTCCCAGCCCGAGGCATCCCCTGCTGCTCAGATCAGCTCTGAGTATGGCATTTTTCTCCCTTGCAGCTGCCCTCCCCATGCAGCATTTTTGCACCCAGGAAAAGTGCTGCCAGCCCCAAGGCTTTCAGGGGTTCACAGAACAAAGAGGCTCCTCATGGCAGTGGGCATAAGGGACACAGCCCTGGGGCCAGTGAGGAATGAGTACTGGGGCAAAGGCCACTGCCACTGGGACACACTGCTCTTGGTGGCCAGCAAGCACAGAGGGCTGCAAGACAGGCAGAGACCCTGCAGGCAGAGTGGGGTTTGCTCGGCACATTTTTGGGGGCCTAGGATTAAGATACCTGAGGGGAGGATGGGGCAGGAGTCTCCAAGGTGGCACTACCACTAATGCCTGTCCTGGAGCCCAGCTAAGATAGCCCCACAGTTGTTATGGGACATGAGCAGGACAGCTGGCAATCCCCGGGTCCCGCTCCTGATGACCCCAGCCATATCCCTCCTTACCCAGTACCCCAGTGTTTAAATGCTGATGGACAGGCACCACTGCAGGAGGGCTCAGGTTTAATGGGCACCTCGCAGCCCCAAGCAGGCCCCCCACAGCGCTACCAGCCCCCCGCCGCCATGCACCCACCTATGGGCAAGGGGTTGGGCTGCACCAGCCGCAGGAAGCCGTGTGCCATTGTCGCCAGCCCCGGCGCGCTGCTCCCCGGCGCCTCGGGGCCAGGGCCGTACGTGGGCTTCGAGATGTTCCCCAGCTCCATCGCAGCAGCTCCTGTGGACACCTAGCAGCTCCTATGGACACCTAGCAGCTCCTGTGGACACCTGGGCACCGAGAGGAGCTGTCGGTGTCGTCGGGGCACGGGACCATCCAGCCTGCCCTGCCTCCTACCAGGAAATGCAGATAAAAAAAATCAGGCACCTGCCCGCTCCTGCCCGGAAGGAAAGAGCTGCGGGAGAGCACCGAAGAAGGATGGGTGCACCCATCCCCACCCCTGTGAGCAGTGGGGTGGGAAGCCAGGCAGGAGGTGCCCACGAGGGACCGGTGGGCTGTGGGGGATGAAGCGGATTCAGAGCACTCACCCTGTCCTAGGACACCTCTCTGCGCCCACAGCTGCGGCAGGGTCCGGCCGCAGCGTGCCACCGCCCAGGGCTGTGGTCTGTTTAAGTTTCAGCGATGATTGCTGACAAACTGTTTGCCGGGGCAGGCGGCGATGCCGGGATCGCCCCACCCTGCCCCTCACGGCTCTTGGCACCCGGCCCCTTCTCTACACCGGGGCCAGGGTCACCACCGACCTGTCCCGACGCAGGCATCAGGAAGAGTCCCTGTCCTCGCCCTCGGCTAAGCTCCCCTGCCCGTGCTGGTTTCCTCCTGTCCCAACCCAGGAGCTGGGTGGCCCGGGGTGATCCCGAGGGCAGCCGTCCCGCCCGCTCCGCCCCACACCATCTGCATCCTTTCGGGATGGGGTGCGTTGAGCCGTTCAGTGTTTCAACACAAACCAGCTGTAGCCACACAAGCAGGTTTTGCATCTAAAAACCTTCCGAAATGGGGCACTGCGGCAAACCCGGCATTTTTCGCACGCGTTCTGGTCCCCCCGAGCGGGGAACAGCCTCGGGGGCCCACAGACAGCATTTTTTCTCCAAGGTTGGGCGCCCGCTCGGCTCCATCCCCGCTCCCCGCAGAGCTTTCCCACGCCGCGTGGCTCCATCCCCCACCCCGCCGCCGGAGCTCTGGGAGACGCAACCGGGGGCAGGAACGGGGAGGGGCCGGGGGTCGCTGCCGGTTGTGCCGCGGACGCACCCGGTGGACGCGGGCAGGTGCCCCGGGGGTCACGTCCCGGCGGGCGGAGCTCCCAGCTGGGCACGGCTCCGCACCGAGCCCGCGGCGCGGGTGCCCCCGGGAGGTGCGGGAAGGGCCGGACAGAGCCGCCCCTTCCGCCCCGGCCTGCCGGGGTCTGTCCGGGACGTGCGGCCGCCCGGCCCCCTCCTCTGCCGAGGGGGAGCCCTCTGCTCCACCCCTCCCCGCTGCACCTCGGCACTCCTCCTCCACCCGGGGGGCAGCCCTGCTCCTGGCCCCAGCCCACCCTGACATCCTGCATCTCCCCAGAGACCCCGGCCCCTGCCCTGTCCCGCTTGGGAGGGCCGGCCGCCTGCAAGCCCTCTGCTCCGTCCTTGTTTAGGAGAAGCAGCACGCACCCCACACTGCCAGAGCCACTGCTGGCCCCTCCAGCAGCCCATCCCGCCACGGCACCCTTGCCGAGAGCCCGCCCCCGCAGCCCACCTTGCCCCCATGGCAGCCCTCAGCTGTGCCCTGCACCCCCACCTCCTGCCCCGAAGTAGCTGGAGCCCCCAGCATGGCTCTTGGCCCCTGCCCTGTGTCCCTGCATGAGACACCGTGAGCTGTCGGACAGGGACCAGCAGGGACTCCGGGTGAGCTGTACCTGAATGACTTTTGCCTGGTGGGCTCCCTGGCCCCGCCAGTACCCACGGCTTGCTCATGGCCACCTCCCAGGTACTGCTAACTTTCCTTGGCACGAGCAGCATCACTGCACCCCGGGACCTGAGGTGAAGGTGGCCCAGGGAGGAGGGCAGCCCTGCTTCAGGTTTTCTTCCTGGTCTGGCCCATGCTGAGTGCCAGAGTGTCATGTGGGACCCTCTGGCACAGCACTGGCACTGGGGCAGGGTGGCAGAGGATACAGAATCATCCCAACAAAAAGAGGGGGAAAAAGAAAAGTAACAACTAGTGAGTTTCTCACAGCACTGGAGCTGATGTGGGGAAAGAGGTTTGGGGGCTTCACAGGTGGCCATGGGCTTTCCAGGTAAGACCTCAACCCTGAAGTGTTGCCTTGGGGCCCTCCAGCAGCTCTTGGGTGCACGTGCAGGATCCAGCCAGGCATATGCAGGACCCGTCACAGATGGCAGAATCTGCTCCTGCAGGGCATCGCACCCTTACTACCCAGAGCATCCCCTGACCCTGCCAGAGCTCGGGGCATGTCTGAAACAAGGGTATTGCTGCCTCAGCTCTGGTATGAGCCCATACCATGGGCTCACTGGGGTCACCCTGCCCTCGCCTGCCCAGCCATGAACTCCTACCACAGCACCTGTATCCTGAGGCCCCCCAACCCTCAGCCCTGTGAGCTGAATGGATAGCCTGCTGCAGTCCCTCACTGCAGATAACGACCCAACCCCTGCCCCTACTCTAAGACACAGGCCCATCCTGCTCTCACCCTCTGCTACATCAGCCCTGTTTTACGAGGATGGTTTCCCCCACATCCCTATAAAAGCTGGCACAGGGTACCCCAGCTTCTGGAAGGAGATTGGCATAGTCTCCATGGAGGCTGCCATTTTATTGGTCCCCTGCCCCTCCTTTGCTCCTCCCCAGGGCACCTCCATGCTGCTCAGCTGCTCCTGCCCTGTTCCCAGGCAGGATTACACAGCCCCCACTGCTCCCCAGGGAACGTGCTCATCACCTTGGTGTCCCGGCAGGCCTCGAGCTGCTTGTTTGCTCTGGCCTGGGGACTGCGCCATTTCCCAGCAACCCTGTACCTTACCCTTGCTGGGATTTCTGCTTTCCACGGCATGGCAGGGAGCCAGCTGTGGCCTGCCTGGGAACCAGCAGGCAGAGGCAGGCCAGCATCATCTGGGGAGCACAGTGAGCCCTGTGCCCACACCCCCTGCCAGGGCGCCAGTGACATGAGGGGACCCCTTCTGCCTTGTCTGTGTCAGCCTGGTCCCATGCTCAGATACAAGTGATCAGGACAGCTTCAAACCGAAAAGTCATTTTATTGGTACCATACATGACTCATAAATGGCACAAACTATGGAGGGGAGGAGGAAGAAAAAAAAAAAAGAAGAAGAAAAAACAAAAAGGCATTACAGTGTGCCCATGGCAGTGAGGGCTCTGCACCCTCCACAGCAGCCGTGCAGCATGGCGTGTAGAATCGTACCTTAATTGCAGAGCCCCCCTCCCTGCCACACTGGGCTCCCACCCTGGGATCCCACCCCCACTGCAAAGGGGCTCTGGGGACCCCCGTGCCTGGGGGTCTGAGGGGCCGAGCCCTCCACCGCCAGCCTGCCCATGGAGGGGCCCAGGAGCCAACACAGGCATCTCTCCAGGGATCTCCAGCTTGAGATCAGACCAGGGCCGACTCAAGGCTCTGTCTCCCTGCCCAACCACAGGGACAGCAAAAGGAGAGAACACACAGGGTGTCCTCCACCCCATCTCAGCAACCTCCCGCAGTCTCACCCATGAGTGGGCAAAGCATGGGGTGCTAGTAGCACCCCTGCAGCAGGCAGAGCCCCCGGGCACAGGCAGGCCCTCAGTGACACCTGCCAGCCCCAAGGCCCCCGGGGCAGTGGGATACACTGTGGGATCCCTGGCAGGAAACTGGGGGGGATGTCTGACGGAGAGAATGGAGCGCACCCCTCACTCCCCGAAATGTCAGGGCTGCTCCGCCTGCCCCAGGCTCCCTTGTGCACGCAGACAGACACACAAACCTCTCGCACACACACTCTTACACACACTTACACCCCCACTAGGGCAGTCCCCCCTCCCACAGCAGCACTTGCTGCAACCCCAGCACAGGGCATGCCAGGGGGTTCCCGCGGGCAGCCCAGACTCCCATCTTCCCCGAAAACCCCACTCCAAGGCTGCTGGGGTGAACTGGTTAGTTAGCACAAACACCCTCCCCCGGCACCTCCCATCTTCTCCTTGGAAAAAGCCTTGGAAGGGATTATTTTTTTTCTTTTTTTTTTTTTTAAACCAAAAAAAACCCCCAAAAATTATTATTTTTCTCATCGTTTCCCCTAACATCAACGGAGGCACCTGCTCTAGTGATAACACATTGAAAGAACAGTATCGTACACACTGTCTACAGCGCGGAAATGTACAAGCACGAGGTACACGAACCCGAGGGAGGAGTGGGGACAACAGCACACAAGATTTACATTGAGAAGAGAGGCAGAGGGCTGGCCCCCCCTGGCCTCTGAAGGGATTAGAAAGGAAGTCTGCAAAGTCTCTCCTTGGTTTGAAGCTCTCCGAACTGGATATAAAACAAGACTTCCAAGAGAAGAAGCCTGTACAAAAGTCAGGACAGGGTGAAAGGGTTCAGGACCGGCGCGTGGAAAGGGCAAAAGGGCTGAGGGGGTATTTTCCCATTTTTTTTTTCTTTCTCTTTTTTAAACTTACAATTTAATAATATTATTTTTTTTCTTAAAAAAAGACAAAAGTAGGAGGTACCAGGAGCCAGGGGTTGCAAAGGGGCCCCAGGCAGACTCACGCAGGGTGGAGGGAAACACAGGGGCTGTAGGCAGGGAACAAGGGCACCGGCTGCTCCAGCAGAGCTGCGGGTCCTCTGTGCCCCCCCAGCCCCCCACCACGCACTTCCTATATACAAGAGTCCCCCCATGGCTGTGCTGCGCTCTTGCTCTGGGGAGCGAGGGGAAGGGGAAGGTGCAGGAGAGTGGGAAAATGTGACAGGGCCCTATCCTCAACGCCATCCCAGCACTGCAGGATCTGACTCTGGCTGGACAAAGCTCCGTGGCAGAGCCCGAGGCACAGGGAAGGCTTTCCATCACTGTCCCCCCCGAACCGACCCCACGCTGGACTAGGGATGTGCAACTCCACTGTGGCTCAGCAAACACCAGCCACAGGGCCCAGAGAGGAGGAGGGCCTCTGTGCTGTGCCAGACCCCGACACATGGCATCTGGTAACGCCAGCCACTGCCAACACCTCCCCACTAATTCCCCCTCACTCAGAAGGGAGCGGTTGGGCATGTTGGGACAGGGATGAGAAGCTCTCTGGGCAAGAAGCAGAAAAGAAGAGCAAAGGGGGAATAATGAAGCTACGGCCCCGGAAACCCACCCCTGCCCTGGGGTCCGTCAGGGAGGCAGGCGTGGGGGTGCGGGGAGGCGGCGGGGGTGACGGCTGGGGGCTGCCTGCCTGGTGTGCACCCCAGGCCGTGCACCCCATCATCCGTGTGGCGCTGATCCGCCCCCGGTACCTCGCCGCTTCCCAGTCACTCTCCGTTGCAAATGTACAGGTAGATTGGTTGGGACTGAGTCCACGGGGTGGCGGGGGGCCGTTACTGCGACGCCTGCGACGTGGGGTTCTCTGACTTGCTCTCCTGGCTGGAGGGCGGTTTGCTGTTCCAGGGGCTGTTGGCCCCCAGCGCCGGCGAGTTGTTGAAGCTGTCCTCGTCGTCGATGCCGTTGGCGGCGTCAAACTGCGTGTTCTCCAGCCGGGTGATGAGCCGCTCGTCCTCGTCCCCAAACTCCCCCCCCATCAGCGTGGGCTCGCCTACCACCATCACATCCTGAAAGGGGAGACGGTCCCGAAACATAATCGAGGTGGGGGGAGCCTGGGCCGCTAGACCCCCCCTCTCATCAGCACAGCCCCTTTCCCCAGCTGCACAGCCACTTCATCTCCACTGCAGAACCTGAGCTTGGGCACTGAGTGGGGCAAACACATCCTCAACTCCCTTGCAGGAGAGCAAAGGGACTCTGAGAAGGCAGCTGGGACACCCCCTCCTTCTTTTCCCCATTACATGGAAAGAACTGGAGTGGCTCAGATAGGCAGTCCCTGGGGATCCCCCCCTAGCACCTCCCAGGGGCAGGGGCAGAGAACCCTCCCCTCCACCCCAGAGGAGGAAGAGAGAATGGAAACGGGATGCTTACAGGTACCTGACTGGACAGGGCAAAGGTGCTGGCTGGGCTCTTCTTCTTGCTGTTGCTGTTGTTGGTGTTTCCCCCACCAGAGCTCATGGTGCTGCCCCCCGACATCTTCCTTTTCCGGCGCTTGCTGGGCTGCTGCCGTGCTGGCTCGGCTGGTGGAGGATGGAGACTCACATGGTCAGTCCCAACAAGAGCAAGCTGGTGTCCCCCAGGCCCTTTTATGCAAACCCTCCTTCTTCAAGGACTACATTCCCCCTCCAGGCTGCATCACCACCCTCCTCACCTCCACAACTCTGCTGTCCTCCAAGACCAGAGGACAGGTGAGGGGGCAGAAACATTTCCATCTCTGCTTTGCTTTCCACAAGCAGCTGGCAGCCCTGAGGCAGGGAGCACTGGCTGCCTGCAGCCCTATTCTGCCCCACTGGGAAGACTGATCAGCACGGAAAGAAGCCAAATGCCTGGTTCACCACCCCCAGCCTTATGAATCAAGGCCAAGAACAGCTCTGGGGCTGGGAGAAGCCTGCACCGAGGGCAGGGCCTGAGCAGGCAGTCCCAGAGACCCCCAGGCAGCACAGCAGGCAGTGTAAGACTCACCGGGCGGGGCGACCATCCGCTGCCACTTCTGGAAGAGGCAAGTCTTGAGGCAGTCCCGGGGACTGAGACTGTAGGTCTTGTGCCGTGACATGAGCTCCTGCATTGGTTCTAGGATTACACAGAGCTGCAGAGAGCAGACAAACTCTGGGTTAGACTGCAACGCTCTGAGCCCCAGCAAAATGGAGACCCCGTAACCCTAACCCTAACATCTATAAAGCCAGGCATCTGTGCTGCAATGACCCAATGAGACTGCAATGTGAGCTTGTGGGATTCGGCAGATCCACTGCCCCATAGCTCTCTACAGCCCGTTTGCAAGATTCCTTTCACAAAGCCAGCCTTGCAGCCTACCCACACCTCAGGGCAGCCAGGCATCAGGCAGCTGAGAGCACAAGACATGGCAGAGCTGCAACCCCCCCTCTTCTCGCACACTTACTCGGAGGTAGTTGAGTGTGGAGTTTGAGAGCCCACAGCGTGTGATGTTCTTGGATAACTGGTCCAGCATCTGGGGATCCTGTGCCTAGAGTGAGAGGAACAGAAGGCTCAGCTGCATCCAGGCTGGGAACAGCCCCTCCCATGCCCGAGCCTGCGATGCAGGACTGGGTTGAGGTTCCCCAACCTGCACAGCAGCCTGAGGAGCTCGGCAGCCTTGGGTCATTCATGCCCAGGGGAGCTCCTGGAGCTGTACTCACATGCATGGCAAGGATGCTGCGGGGAATAAGTTCTCGATGCTGGCGGATGCTGAAATGCCACGTCTTTATCCTCATCATGTCATCAAACATGAACTCCAGGTAGAGCCGCCCCTCCACGCACACCTGGGCAGGCAGGGCACAGGGTCAGGCACAGGCTGCCCCAGCTTATCCCAGCCCAGATCCCCTGGGAACCCACTGCTGCACACTGGAACACACTCATAATGGCTTGCCTCTGCCTCTCCTGAGTCTCAGCAGAAGCCATACCCAGTAGCCCAAAATGCACAGCCCTCTGGGACTGTAGCCACCAAGAGGGCACAAAAAACCAAGGCAGGAGGGGCAGCAGAGGCTGCGGTGCAGGCAGTACCTGGGTGAACATGGGCTTGCCGTGCTGGGTGACCATGGTGCACTGGTCACAGTCCAGTGAGACAAAGTTGTTGTGGAAGGACTCCTTGGGGTGCTTGAGCACGTAGTACAGCTCTGTGGCTCCCCCTTCAAAGATGCTGCGGAAGTAACGGGGAATCAGAGTCCGGCCAATCGCTGCAGCAGGAGAAGGAGGAAAATAAGGTCAGTAAACCCAGCTAATCCAGACATTCCTTGGAATGTACATGAAAAGGGTCCCCCCATATCTTCCCGCTGGAAACAGCTGAACTCTGACACCCTACCCATATCCCCCTGAGCACACAACTGTCTCCTGCTGAAGGGCAATGCCCTTAGGAAGGAGGGCTCAAACTGGTACTCACTGTATCTCTTTGGTCCATCCTCCAAGCAGAAAGTGATTGTTAACATGGCGTCATCCTCAAAGAACTCTGTGGTGAAGGCATCCCACCACAGATTGTCACATTCCTGGGGATGGCAGAGAGATGCTAAGTTATGGGGAGGAGACAGACAGACAGGCAGACAGACACTGGCTGCCAGGCACAGCAGCCACCTGCTCAACCCACAGAAGACTGTGCTCCGAGCTGAGTGCTCGGAGATGGGGGTGATAAGCCCTGTCCCATGGTCACATGTGAGAGAAGGCGGTGGGGGCCCCCACTGCCAAAATACTGCCCTGGCCAAACCTCACTCTCTCAGCTGCCTACCTCTGTCCAGTTCTGGAGCCGCTTGTTGAGCTCAAATATCCTGTAGTCGGTCTGGTTCCCGTACGGCGTGTGCCTCCTGCCCAGAAAGCACAGCAAGCCATCAGAGGGGAAGGCTGCCACAGGGGGTGGAGGGGTCCTGAGCCCACAGGGGGAACACTTAGAGCTCCTCCAGGGCTGGCAGAGTGTGAGCAATCCTCCCACAAGCCCCAGCCAGCCAGCATGCTGGCCCTGCTGAGGCACTCCCACCACAGGCATGAGCTCCCCACAAGCAGGGTCCACACCAGCCCCCCATGCTTACCCGATTCCAGGCTCCAGGTATGTCGGTGGGTACATAGGAGTAGGTCTAGCAGTGGAAAGAGATGCAGGCATGTCAGTGCTAGTAGGGATCTCCCTGCTCTCACCACAACTCCTACTTCGCTGGTTACAGCAAGCAGTCAGGCTCACTGGAGGTGACTGACTCCCCACAGTGCAGGCTGTACTCTGGTTACCAATATTTGGCAGCCCCATGGGGCAAGCTGTAGCCCAAAACTGGGCTCTGATCCCACATCATTGGCTCCTCCACCCCTGGGACCCAGCCAACCACTCCTTGGGGACATACCCAGCTCCTCTGCAGCAGTGACTAGTGCCAGGCAGGACAGACATTGAAGAAGGGGCTGTTTAGGCAGGAGCTGGGAGGGCCTTGTGTCATCCCAGGGGCTTGGTCAGGCAAAGGGCTTGGCCTGACAGAGCTCAGGACCTGGAGGCTTCCTTCATTCCAAACATCACTCATTCTCAACCCACTATAACATGTGCCTGCTCCAATTCCCTCTTTGCTCTTGTGCTAAATGAACTCCGTGCACTGCAGTCTCTGCTGCTGGGAAGCATAACACAGAGACCGTGGGGTGCAAACCACAGAGTGTTCTCGACATTGCAGACCCCTCCTTGGGCCCCAGCTCACCCCACATCTCGATCCAGCATGGTGCCTGGGTGGAAGGGGGGGAAGGCGTTGCCGTTCGGGGGCTCCTTTGGCGAGTACAGCTTGAACGACTTAGAGGAACAGCCTGGGGAGNAGGATGCACCAGTCAAGCCTCCATCAGCACAGACCCATCCCTTCTCTGTTTCCCCCCTGATATCAGTCTACTCCCTTCATCCCACACACAGCTCCAGGCCTCCGTGTGCAGGATGGAACTCACAGGGTCAAGGCTGAGCTCTCAGCATCAGCAGCCAGAGGGGCCCAACTGCATCCCAAGGCTTTCTCACTGGTACCCAAAGTTTGTCAGCTCTCAGCTGGCTGGCTCTGGGGATGCGCCCGAGGGGGACAGTCCAGCTGGTGAGCCTGAAGAGGGGCTGGGCTGGGCCCTAGCCCTCCCTCCTGCACTGCTCCTAATCCCACTGACCGACCCAGGAATCACACAGGATCTTTTCGCTGACCTTTCTATCGTCATGGTGACGGGTGAATAATCGCCCAGAGGGATGGATGGCGGGTCCCCAGGCAGCCACCATCTGCCGCTCAGGCAGGCCAGTGGCCACCCGGATCCAGGCCGACACAGAGATCCCACACGCCAGCCCCCAGCTGTGATCAAACCACCCCAAAGCCTCACTGCCCACCACAGCACCAGGGCAAAGGACAAGGAGCCCACAGAGGGGCACGGGGTGTGATGGGGTCTGCAACGGAGCACACAATGCGTGAAACCAGCACACATCCCGAAAGCAACCTGGGGCCCCCAGACCTGCCAATAGAAGCCATTAGGTATGCCGAGCAGAGCCAGGCCCATCCAGGCTCCTTAGGGGCAGCCAGGGGCTCCCACATTCACCAGCCCACTCCCACCACAAGGGCAGATTCCCGGGAGCCCCGGCACGCCCCGCGGCTGGCAGGACCCGGCACGCTGCGCCAGGATGCTGCTGAGGCACGCGGCTCCCTCCCTCCCGGCAGGCAGGCGGGCAGACGGGCTGGCCTGGATGGGGCACAGCGGTGGGCGAGCTGCCAGGCAGCTCCGGCTCCACCGGCTCAGCCGGCCCTGCCGCGCACAGACACGTCTGCCCCGTCCCGCCGCAGGCGGGGGCCCCGGAGCCGGCCGTGCCGGGCTACCGCTGCAGCCGGGATCCCCATCGGCTGCCCGCCCGCACACAGCCCCGGGACGGGCACTTCCCAACGCCCACGAGCTGCCAGGACTGCCACCCGGTACTGCAACAGCAAACCCAGCAGCAGAGGGAAGCGTCCCGGAGGCGCCAGACACACCACTGCCCCTCTGGGCTCCACTCCACGGCCTGGCTGTGCAAAGGGTGCTGGGACAGGATTGGAGCAGCAGCTCCACCATGATGGATACAGGAGGGGAGTAAAAAGCACCAGAGCCAAGGAAAGCAGTGCCACCAGCACAGGGACCCATGATGTCCAGCTTGTTGCAACAAAGAGCTCATTAGCCAACAGAGGTGAATAATCAAGGCATCACCTTCACCCCTGCCGTGCCATCTGGGACCCCAAGTCAGCAGTCACAGGGACTGCACACACTGCTGAGCAAGGGCTGGTCAAAAATAGAAGGGGTCACCTCCCCAGCGTTAAATCCAACTTGCAACGGGGGAAATATGTGTTTTACTTCTTGATTTTCTTGGGGCCTTTTCACCACGTTTCCCCACAGCAGCTGAACCCAGCCTCTCTCCAGCACTCACCAGGATGTACCAGTCGTGTGGGGCTGGAGCCAGCCCAGCCACTCAGCCGCGGCTCACTGTTCCCACTCCGCCCCGCCTGCAGTGAGGATAAGTGGGACATGGCACAATTTCTCATATGGCTGCTAACAATGTCGGCCCCCTGCTCTTACTGAATGTTTTCATAGATAAAACAATTTTTAATAGGGAGTTTGGTGCTAGTCAGTTGCTGCTGCACAGGAGTTTTTGCTTTCTCCTTTATCCACATCAACTTGTGCCTAACAGACAATAATTCAGCCCAAATTGTACTAGAAACACAGCATTTCTATTTCCTCCATTCTGTTGTTATACAACATGACACTGAAGCATACTCAATGCATAGGAAACTTCCCCAAACTCCCAAACTTCTGTTGAAAACAAACCAATTCATTAGGCAGAGACAGCAGTGGCTGGAGCTCTGCTTGTTTCTGGTCATCATGTCCTGAGGGGCAGAAAAAAATCAGACCCGGCAGGTCTCAGCCTTCAATTCTTCGTTTTTATTCACTGATGAGACATGGGAAGACTAAATTCCCAAGCCTTCTTGCTGTCCTCAGTCCCCATCTTGTTTCTCAGGGTGCAAGAAGGTCTCCTGGGGTGGTGAGACCAGGGAGACACATCACTCTCCATCCACTGTGCTTCTCATGCTCTTCCCTAGCTCCCTGCAGCTGGAGGTGGGACAGCAGATAAGCCAGGCCATCACTTCTACCCAAGCTTCCATCTCCATCCTGGGCCTTTCCCAGTAGGTTAATATGGGCACGCCCTGCTCTTGGAGCTCTACTGAGTGACCTGTGTCAGGACCTACAGGACTGGAGAGAAGCCTGTTATGTGACCTCAGCAAGACTAGATCCTGACCAAGTATTGTTTTTAATGCAGCGTAAAATATGTCACTGGATTCAGTGGTTTGAAATAACACTAACAACAGCCTCAGAATTTGATACAAGCTGTCCAAACTCTACATTCACTGTAGACACACTACACACATTAAATGAAGTAACACAATTACATTACAGCAGCAGGAACACCAACTTCTACTCACACACAGGTCATGCTGTCTGGTCTGGGACTTCCCTCCATCATCACCTCTTTTCTTCATACTACCCCAGCTGCCTGCAAGCTCTGTCCAGCCAGGTGCAGTGACAGAGACATGCAGGATGTGGCCCGGTCAAGTGCCTGGCCCTAGTGCTGCTCCTGCATGCCCCTGCTCTGAGCACAGGATTTGGGCAGGCTTGGTCATCCAGGCAGGCTTGGTGCAAACAGTGATGCTGCTTGGTGGCTGAGCATGCCCCTGTGGAACATGAGGCAACAGGAGATGCTTCCTGTGGCTGCTCACAGGTGCTGGCCCAGAAACACAAAAACATTCAGCAAGGGAAAAAATCAGGCTGACGCTGCAGCTGGTGAGCTGCCGGCCCCGGCAGGTCTGGGCAAACAGCGCAGTGCTCCTGGCCAGGTGGGCGGCTCCATGGCTCCTCCTCAGCGTGGAGGTGCAGGAGAAGGGAACCCCAGGAAGGGATCTCACAGCTCAGCATCCTCGGCCGAGGCCAGGTCCACAGACCTGCCGCAAAAGCACGGGCAAGGGAACAGCTCCAGGTGGGCGGCTGCCCCGGGAACAGAAGGCAGTGCTCTGCCTCATGTACAGCACTGCCCAACCCTCCACATGCCTTCTCCTCTGCTGTTCCTGCTTGTCACTATCAGCCCTGTGGGAAAAGCTCTTCTGGTGCACTGTCCGGTGGGTTTGCTGGAGCAGGAATGATCCAGATCCTAGCCAAGCGCATAGAGCTGGGGAACATCAGATTTCCCAGGCACCAAAAGCACAGTGGACACCTCACAGAGCCAACACAGCCAGGAGAAAGCAGGTTACTGCGAGCTGGGACCAGCACCGTGGAGCTGCCTGCCTGGGCAGGGGACATGGAAAGCAGGGAGAAAAGCCCTGCCTGAACTCCCCTAACTTCAGTTCACCATCAAAGAGCAGAAAAGAGCTGAGGACAAAGGCAATGCAGCATCAACATCTTGCTCCTCCTATACCTGTGGCTGCTGCAGGAATAGGTGCCCCCCTACCAGGCAGGAGCTACCCCTGTCTGGGCAGCCAGTGCACTCTCTGGGCAAGCAGCAAAGCTCACCAACAAGGCAGAGGCTAAAAATATAAATGATGAAAAAAAAAAGAAGTGGGGCTTGAAAGGGGCCGCAGGGTTACAGCTCAGCCGAGGGTAGTCCTGCTCCTCCCAACAGCCCGGGAAGAAGAGAGGCCAGCCTTTGCTAAAGGCAGCCGTGCTTCCCGGAATGCTCCTGCCTGCTTCCTGACTGCCTAACGAGGCTTTAAAGTGTAAATAGTGGCATTGTTTCGCAGGGCTGCCTCGATGGGGTGTGGGAGCCCTGATAGTGGGAAGGAATACACCTTCCCAGGCCAGTCCCGCTGGCATGAGGGTGCTATCTGGGACTGGGTGCAGGCAGCGTCTCAAATAATTCACGTGGTTTTGACCAGTGACAGTTCCTGGTGTCCGGGAAGTTGGCAGGGCTGGGAGGCAAACACGAAGTATTCAGAGTGACTGGGACAGGCAGAGGGACATGGAGCAGTTCATGGTCTGCCCCCACAAACCTGCCTTCATCTCTTCTTTCTACTTTTCTTTGAAATAGAGGGGATCGAGAGCAGCCAGTTGCAAACTCCAATGCTGTTGTTAAGTCCACAGGAACCCACCAAGACATGGCCTGAGACATAAAAAGTGACAATATCAATTTGCAGAAACCCCGTTTGCTATAAAAATGCAGAACTGATGAAGCTGAAGCTCCCACGAGGCTGGGCTCCCCAAGGAAGAGGAGATAACACTTTTAGAGGAGACCATGTGCCACAGACTCAGCGGCATCCAGAGGCTGACCCCAGCCAGGACACTGACTGGCTCTGACCAGTCCGAAGGCAAAACCTGCATCACCACCTGCCCGGCTGCATGCAGGGATTACTCTCTCACTTTTCCCAAGTTGCACATCTGAGCCGTCCACTGAGCTTATCAGGACCACAAGCTGCCACCCTGCCCACACCACACCACGAGGCTGTGCATGGTGTCCCAGCCCCAGGTCACATCCTGCAAAATTAGTGCAAAAGTCCCCCACAGCAGCACACAAAGCATCTGAACCCAAGGGTGCTCTTCTCTGCAGACTGGGTCACAAATTTAGGGGGACAGCCAGAGAAGGGATAATTACCTGCAGCTAATTATTACAAAGTGACAATCTTGATGTAAGCTGCAAAGCAGTGCTATCTGAAAACACCAGGTGAGGTGAACCTGGCCAGGATGAGGATCTGCATGTCAGGGCTCAGCATAGTCTCAGAGCCCCAGCTCTGCCAGGGTCCAGGGCCTCACAGGAAGGCATCCTCTGGAGCTGGACATTCAGCCGGGGCCCCAGGGAACTGCACAGCTCTGCAGTACCTAGGGACAGCAGGAGTCTCCCCTTTCCCATTTTGTTCCTTAGATAATTCAGACACGTAGACGGGGAATTCTCCAGGAGGGAAAAAGGGAGAAAAGCACACCCTGCCAATTGCAAAACAGCCAGAAAATTGAATCACATCCAAGGCTGCAAGCCCCAGATGCAATCCCACAGATAACCCAGTTTCAGCTCCACTACTATCAACTTACCACGAGGCAGTCATTTCCTGCAACTCTCAGGGAAATATCCCACTGTCCCTAATTACTCCTTTCAGTTCACTGTCTCAAAGATGATCCATAATCAAATGCTGTCAGTTTCAGCCTCAGGAATCCACCTTTCAAATTTTCAGACACTTTCCCTCTCTCCCAGACCCCTTCACCCTGGGGCCCTGCCACCCTGGACCGACCAGGCTCACATCCCTCCTGCAGCACGCATAGGTGCAGCACTGGCAAACAAACACACAATGTCGTGTGGGAACCATGGGGCTGGAAAAAAGCCCCTGTCAGCATACCTAGAATAAAAGACTCCTGACAAACTAGGATTTTCATCATCAAAGGTATTCTAGGCTCTGCGGCAACACAGAAAAATTCAGTTATAGCTAACCATGCTGGTGACCCTGCAGAACATGAAGCCAACATCCCTGCTCACAGCTGCTTGCCTGCCACGCACATGGTGGAGCAAAACTACACAGCTCTGCACGGTATCGTGGGGTTGTTCCTCAGGGCAGCCCTCCGCAGGGACAAGATCTGCCCGGGAGAGCTGGAGCCGAAAGCCACAGCGCAGGGAAGTGGCAGCAAGAGGCGGAGGTGTGTCCTTACACTGAGAGAGGGGCACCCCCAGTGCTCCTGCAGGGCGGCAGGACCCCCAGCCCGCTGCCTCGGAGCGCAGGAGGCTGTCAGCCCCACGTGGCGCATGGAGATTTGCGATCCCGGGATGCAACGCTCCCCTCGCTCCCTGCGCTGCCGGGCGCCGAGAGCTGCACGCTGGGACGCGTAGTCTCCGGAGACGGCGGCCCTGCCGCTGCCGGCCGCCTCGCTCCATGTTGCCTCCTAGGTGGAGCCCCGCGGCTCTGGCAGCCGGCCAGACGCCTGCTCTGGAGGGGGTGAAAAAGCTGGATAACTCCCGCCGCGAGGATCCAGCTGGCCTCGCTGGGCCAGCACGCACCCGGGGGCAAACCGTGAGGCTGGCGTGCAGCGCCTGCCACAAGGTCTGGACCACTCACAGATGCCCATGGAGAGAAGGGACAGTGTGAGCATGGCGGGGACCTCCTCAGTGCAGCTTACAAAGCACCTCCATTGCTCCTTCGAGCTGCCGGGGCAAGCCTCTGCCCTCCTGCTCAGGAGAACTTCTCAGCAGTTGTTTAAAAGGCAACATGGGAGCGGCTGAAGGAGGGACAGGCAGGCTGCCGCCAGCACTGGGGACAGAGCAAATGCAGTGGTTGATGGACTCTCCACTGCACAGGCAGCACGTACTGCCACTGGTGTCAAGCCTTTGGACAACCAGAGCAGGACAGGGCCAAAACTCCAGGAAGCAAAAGCACAGGGTACGGTAAAGCACACCTGCCTAGTGCTCCTGAAGGCATGAGGAACCCAGCCCCAGGGAAACCCTCTTACCCCAGCATCCCTGGTTACAACTCCACCTGACACAACAGCAACCCACGAGGCAGCAAACCTCACTGCGGCAAGCGTCACAACCCACAAACACACAGACACACAGAGAAAAAACAGCAGGAGCACTCTGTCCCCAGGTCACTCAGAGGGTGGGAGGTTTCCAAGGGAGAAGGCCAGGAGAAGTGCTCCTGCTCTGCCACCATGTAAGACTCTAGGCTGGTATTATTAATGCAGATGTCAAGCTCACGCCAGTGCAGAGTCGCAAGCACATGGAAGAGGGCACGCTGAGAGAGACCACTCTGGGCCAAGCACTGCTGCCACCCTGCCAGCCATAGAACAGGGAAGGAGTCCTGGGGCTAGACTGGTATCATCCTCTGCTCCCGCATCCTCAGGGGCTGGGCAATGCTCAGGGCCGCCAGCTATCACTGCTCTCTGAAAAGAAGCTGAAAGAGACTCCAGGTCCCCAGCCTGAGGCACCTTTGCTTCAACTGAACTTCTGTTGCTTTTCACTACCCTTTTCCTATTTTACATGGATTGTGACCTGATCCTCGTAAGGAGAGAAGTCACCAAACGGCAGCAAAACCTTTGTGTCACCGAACCTTCCAGCACCAGCCTGACCCCCTTGGATCACAAGTTTACCACTTTGAAGCAACACAACTTTATGTCATTCTGCTCAGCACTACTCAGTCTTTAAGAGGTGCTCAGATCACAAACCTGGGATTTCTACAGCACCAGGAGTGCAAAGACCACATTCAGTTCTACTTCAGGGAAAACAATCATTCCCCCACAATGAGAACACTCCAAAACCTAAGGCTTTAAAGGAAGAAGGACACTGGTATTTATCCATACTTGCAACAGAAGCTGATACCTGACCAGCACCAGAGGAGTCGCTGCAAAACTGCTCAGACAAGGTGCTATCGAAAGCATGTGAGGGACAACTGGGAAGACCCTGGGACGGGGTGTTTGCTCCCACACCTGCCCAGCCCAGCCCCGAGCAGGCTCAGATCCTCCTAGTGAGAAGAAGGTGACAGCTTGCAGTGTGGGGTAAGTGCACACTGTGTGCCTGCAGAGAGTGACTCCCTGTTAGACCCCACAGCCTAGGAACCCTTTGCTCACACCTCATCCTGAGAGCGGCTGACACCTCTGATATTGGCTCCTGCTACAGCACTGGCTTTGGCTAGGGATGGCAGCTGCTCAGCAGGTTCCTGCCATGGTGCCTGGCTTCTGCCAGCTAAGGCTGCAGGGACGGGACCGGGGGCTGCCCAAGCCAAGCAACTGGAGCCCCAGCAATGTCTATCACCCATCCTGAGCCACCCGAGATCAGGGCAGCCTACCACAGCAGGCTCTGCCAAAGGGGCTCCAGGAAAACGCCTGCACAGCTAAGACACCCCTCCACAGCTCTGGCATGCATGCTGACTCCTAAACTGGAGCTGCTGAGTCTTCCCCACTCCCGAGGATGCTGTGCTCACCCTCAGCTTGGTCCCCACTTCTGGCTGGCCCAGGTCAAGCCAGTGCTTTGTCTGCCATGGAGGGTGAGCCCCCTGTGCCCATGGCCCCCTGAGCCTGGACAGTTGGCAAGGCAGCGTCTGAAAGATGTGTGGCCCTCACGTGTTTGCACCCCTTGGACCTTTCATTCCCTTTGCACCCATCAGAGGCTGGCGGGACCCTTTGAGCTGCGAGCAAGGATGAAGTTGCAGCAAGCAGTGAGGTGTGGCGGGTGAGCAGCCCCAAGAGCTGGGCACTGGCCCCATAAACCCCGTGACAGTGCATGCAGGGGGACCAGGAGGGCGTGGGGCAGCTGTCAAGGGGCTTCGGCACGGGAAGGAACCCGGAGAAGAACAAAGGGAGCTGCGGGCTGGGATGGAGCAGGGCAGAGCAGGGCACGGGGAGTGCTGGCAGCACCCCACCAGGCTGGAGGTGCCGCTCCAAAAGCCAATACGCGGTGGAAAGAAAGGGAAGCCAGGGGAGGGGAGGAACACCACAGGCAGGGAGGGGGAGGACAGACATGGGAGCTGGAGGGGAGGGAACGAGCTGAGGGGCCAAGGATGCACTGAGCAGCTGGGAGGGATGAGGGACAGGAGAATTGGG
>VWZP01001962.1:2364758-2375067 GCA_013396995.1 Dicaeum eximium
GAGCCGGGCCGGGGGAACAGAGGGCGGGCACGGGGCTGCCGCGGGGACCCCGGGCCGTACGGGGCCCCGGTGGGGAGCGGCGGCGCGGTGCGGCCGCGCACAACTTCGCAAACGCGGGGGCGGCGCAGGCGGGACCCCGGCCCTCACCTCCGCCGCCCGNCCGGCTCCCCCGCCCCGCGCCGCCCGGGGGCCCACGGGCCAGGGGTGACGCCCGAAAGGGGTACCCGGAGAGCTGTTCCCCCCCCACCCCGGTACCGGCACTCCCCGGGATGGGGATGAGGGAGCCGCGTCCCACTGAGGAGCTTCGGCACCAGCCGGGGCAAGGATTCTTTCCCTACTGCGAAAGTTTGAATAAAAATAGACCTTTTCCCTAGCTTGGTTTTGGGGTGTCTGAAGTTTTTTCAGGATTTGTTTTTTTCTTTTTGAAACTTGTTTCCCTTTACCCCAGTTTCGGACGAGAAAAGAAAAATACAACCAGTTTGTTTGGGAGGGGGAGATGAAAAATAAAATACCTCAGTTTGCAATTGTCATCATACCCCCAGGGTCTCCTTTCCTTGATAAAACTGCAACCTCTTCCAGTTCGGAGATTTTACCAAAAATTCCATTATGAAAATTTCCGTTATAAAAAAATTTCCATTTTTCCCATTCCCCTTCTGCCCCACACCTGCCCCTTGCAGCTTCTGCTCCTGCCCTGGCAAGTCAGACTGGCACAGACCTCTGCTGCCAGCCCAGCCAGCAAGCCCATGGGCTCAGCACACAGACACACACAGAGACACAGACACAGACACACACACATACACATACACACACAGAGACACACACACACGTGTGCTGGTACAGCTCACCCTACACACATGGGCTGGTGCTCAGGCCGATGGGCTGGCATGCACTCGCACGCCTTCCCAAAGGCCTCCCGGCACAACCCCAGCTGGGTGTGCACCCACGCCTGGGGCGTGCACAGCTTCCCACATCCCCCTACTTGCAGGGCCAGGCCCGCACCTCATCCCCTCCCCAAGCCTTGGGGTAATGCAGGTACAACCAGTTGGATCCTGCCAAGCACACTTGCTTCCCCCACCCCCAACAGAGCAGACATGGCGGGTGCAAAACCTCATCCATGAGGTTTTGGGGGTGTCCTCCCCTCTGTGCTTGTGTACACCCAAAGCCCTGCACCTGAAGACTGGGGGCAGCCCCCTGCTCCCCAGCCATGTTGCTGTCTGGGACCAGCACTGAAGAGGGACAGGCAGCATCCCCTCACTCCTGTCCCCCACACTCATCGGCTGAGTGAGGCTCCAACCCTGTCCTACTCCACATCACACCATCATAATTTCCCCTTCCTCTTGCAGGCTACCCTGCAGTATCATCTTCCACAGGCACATGGCTAAATAGAACAAAACTCTTTGTAAAGCCCAGATTTACAGAGAGAAAAACTCACTGTAAACCAAAAACCTCTGTGACATCCTGCTCTGTGAAAGGCACATGCAGCTGGAGCTACCCATGGTGTCAGTGCCTTGATAAGTGGGCACAGGGACGCTGCAAGTGCCCCAGCATGCTGGCCCTTCACTGCCTTGTCCTCCTACCAGCCCAAATCTTGTGGCACTGGGTGAGATGGGGCTGCAGCATGCTGACTCCCACTGTCCTTAGACCAAAAAAAGTGCTGGCTGCAATGTTGGTGACAGCTACGGGATGGCACAGTCCTTCTGGCCAAGACGGGCCATTAAACACAGTCCACCTGCACCCCATTCCCACTCCAAGGGACAAAGACACACGAGGCACAGCCACCCACCAGCACTGAACACCACACTGCTACTGCAAAACAGTGAAAAAAATGGACATTTTGTCTCTGTATTAGAGACTCCTGGCACCAGTGCCATGGCCAGGGGATCAGAGAGCAACCCCCATTCATCCCCAGGCCCCACGGCCAGCCCAGTGCATCCACAGCAAACATGCCTGGAGCAATTTATCCCGGGGCTCAGCAGCCCTCCGGGACTGCTCACGTGTCCCTGCTCAGCTCTGACGACAGCGCTGGACTGGTCCACGTGGCTGCAGCAGCCCCAGCTGTTTATGGTTATAGCCGAGTTAATAATTAAATAGATGCTGGATGGAGAGCAGAAGGGCTGGGATGCAGCTGGGAGCATGTGTGGCAGCAACGGTGTGGGGGAGCCCCTTCCTCAGGAAGTGCTCATGCCCACACTGTGAGGGGAGCAGAGGGCTACCCAGTTTTTGTGGTAGGGCACTACAAGCCCCAGATCACAGCCTCCACCCTCCCCCTAGCAAGTGCCCCATGCCTGCCTGGACTCCCCAAAGTCCAGCCCATATCCAAAACCTGGTACAGGTCTCAGCCCAGAAAACTGGCAGCAGCTCGGGAGCGGGAGTGAGCACAGGGATACATCCCAGGCAAATGGATGGGAAGAGCCCGGTGAGGACCACGGTGGCCAGAGGATGCCCAGGTCTCTCTGATCTCTGTGGCCACGGCTTGGTGTGCCCACAGAACGTGTGTGAGGGATCCTAGGCGAGCAGGGCAGGAGGCAAGGCATGCTCACACTGACACCCAGCCGGGGCCCCGGCAAGCACAGGCGCAGAGCAGGGACGCGGACACGCGCTTACATAAAAAATAATAATAAAAATCTGCTAGCTCTGCAAACAGCACAGCCTGCACCGGGAGACGGACTGGCCTGGCACTTCCAAACCTCATGGACTTGTCTAAATAGCAGTCAGACCTGGGCACCATCACATGCACGGAGATGCAGCCTGCAGCAGTGCAGCACAGCATGCATCCTGGAGCCCCCCCTTTCCAGAACACAAGAGCCAACCTCTCAAATCCTACCATCCTTCAAACAGAAATATGCTTTGTTTCCCTGTTTCTCAAGGAGGGCCTTCTCTCCCCCCTAAAGCTATGCATGACCAGATAAAAAGGGAGTTCTGGGGCAGGAGGGGCCCTGTTTTTGGCTGGAGAAGCCACAGCTCCATCTCTCCAGAGGAGGTTTGGGGGAGGCTGGAAACTACACGGTGAGTCATGCCAGGCAGGCAGCAGATCCTGGGGGCTCCTGGGATTAACCCTTCAAAACCAGAACCACTTCCAGACACCCAGAGGCAGAAACAAAGCCAAGGGGCTGGGGAAAAGCTGCCAGAGCAGGATGGGAAGTTACAGGGCCACATCTTGAGCATCCTGCACAGGACAGAGAAATCAAGCTGAGTATGTGAGCAGTGGACAAGCAGCAACCGAGTGCATGCACTGGTGCCCATCCTCTCCAAAACAAGAGGACATGGAGAAAGGTTACAGTGGGGTGCAGAACCCCGGAGTGCATGAGGTTCACCTAGGGTGCCCACCCTCACATCACACCTTGTTCTGGTGCAGTGGGTCAGCCTCATCACCACTGGGCTGCGCACAGGCTCCAAGGGGAAGGTGCAGTCCACAAGCAAGCTCTGGCATGTCCTGCTAGAAGGGGATTTCCCTGTGGCACCAGCACCAGAGGAATGCTCCACAGTGTTCCTCTGCTGTCTCTGAGTCGCTGCAATGCAAGAGCTCAGCCCCAGCATGGCCACCCACAGCAGTGAGCTCCAGTTCCTCTGCAGAAGCCTGAAGCCAGCCTGCTAGAGCTGCAGGGTTTTAAGGCTCCTCCAGAGCCTCCAGGTGGATTCTCTCATGTTACAAGAATGGTTTGCTTTACAGCCCCTTTCCTGGTCTGGGAACCCACAGCAGGGAGGGGGTGACATGCAGCATGGCTGCACAGCCACATCCTGCAACTGCCCTCTGTCCCCCAAGAAGACCATTTACCCTCCAAGGGACAGGCACTGCTGCTTCAAAGAGAACCAAAGCAGAATCCTCAACACCAAGCCCTGCAACTCCAGGAACTCAGCTCTGGTCAGAGAGCATCCTGGTCCCTGGCCCACTGTTCCCCTTCCATTCCTTCCACTCTTGTCTCCCAAGACATGGAGGACCCTTGGCATCCATAAGAGATTTACACAGCCAGGAGCTGCCACCCACCAAACCTCCACCCACTAAGGCTGCCATCCCTCCTGGTACCCACATGTCACTGTGCCCTCCCACACTGGAAGCTCCCCTGGGAGAAGTTAAGGGACATCTGACAGGGCCATGGCTGTACATGGTTGACTCAAAGCAGGTAACTCGCCACCAGCTAAGCCCAGCCCCTGCCACCCCCTCACACGGTGCTGCCGAACACTCCGGAGCAGCTCTCCGAATATAGCAGCATCAAATAGCTCCATCAATAATGCATTGCTTCTGCTTCCTCTTGCTGCCGTGTTTTTGTTGCTAACATGCGTGTCCTTCCTGTTAGCAGCTGCCTCCTCCTCACCAGCTAGGCCAAGCAGGGACACAGCCACGGTGGGATGGTGATGGCAGCTCCCACAGCTCCAGGTCCAGCTCCCATAGGGACTGACACAGAGCCCCATCTACGCCACTCGGGGGCAGCCTGGGGTTCTGGGGGGATCCCTGCTGCCGTCCAAGCCTCCCGCTGCGCACGCGCTGGCAGCAGGCAGGGCACTCCGCATGCCGTGGCTGCCCAAAGGATTTGGCAGGGGCAGCAAGCTGGGAGGAGCATAACGACATCTCCCCAGCCTCAGCAGGGAAATGCCCCTCCACAAGGACTTTTGGCAGTCTGGCACTCTCCACACCCAGGCAGCACCCCCATTCCCAACTCCACGCAACGCTGCACCACATCAGGCTCCTCCAGCAGCTCTGTGTTGCCATCCCCGGCAGGGAGAGAGCTCCCGCTGCCGTGCTCCTGCCTGCCCCTGCCCACAGCTGACCCGGGCTCACCCCGGGCCAGTTGAAGCAGGCAGGTCGGGGTGCCTGGACCTGCCTCATGCCCAGCAGAGTTGCGTCTCTGCAATGCCACGAGCTGCTGTGGGTTCCCAGTGGGGAGGCAGGAGCTGGTGTAGGCAAAAGCTGGCACCCACCGCCCTACAGCTATTTGCAGCAGGCCGGGGCAACCCCTGCCCTGGAAGGGAGACCTCCAGGCTGAATAAGACCCTGGTTGGAGAAGAATGCACACAGCAGAGCAGAGGTTGGCACAACTGGCTGCTGCAGAATGGTCCAGCATCCCAACACCACCAATGTCCCAGCCTGGCTTGGGCTGCAAGCACTATGTCCAGCCACCTGGGCTGTACTGCAGAAACCTGGCTGCATACACAACACCCGTCCCTTAGTGTGTAGTAGAGGGCTTGAGGCTGCTGCTCCTGCAGAACGCAGGAGTCCTCCCACCCCCTGCGTGCCACCCTCTCACCATGAGTCCATCCTGGGGCACAGGCACCGTCACCTTGGTGGAGGGTAACCTCTGCTACCTGACTGTGGGTTCTACAAAGCCAGGGCAGACAGACACCCTGCAAAAGGGGGGCAGAAGCTACATCCCACAGGGCCCCTCAAAGGAAGCAGCAGCAGAGGGGTGCGGGCAGGGTGTTATCAGTCGCCCTGCGGGCAGGGTGGGCCCAGCGCCTGCCACAGCGGAGATTACGCCTCGGGTTTAACGTTCACCCCGATCCATGACCTGCCTAGGAGAGAAGGGGGTGAGCTGCACTGGGAGGCTAGTCTGACAGCTTTGGGGACTCCTGAGCCCCACCAGCATCCCTGCTCAAAAGAGACATCCAACACTGGTGCACAGCCCACGTTCCCACACCCCCATGAGCATGCAGCAGTGAACCTCCCAAAAACCTGCCAAGCATCACCCCGGCTGCAGCCACCCCAACCGTGCCCAGCAGAGACCCTGGGAGAGGGGCAGACTACTGCCACTATCCCTGCTTCAGGTGGGGCCCAGCAGCCCCCTGGCAGCCCTGCCTGCTCCCCAGCACCCTCCCCCCAGCAGCGGCAGGAAACCACAGCTGCAGCCTGCGGGCAGCTGATAACGGTCACCCAGCCCCATCCTGCCTGCACCCCACCACCCGGGAGCTGTCCCCACACCCACTGCTCCCCAGACCCAGGGGTGCACCCACACGGGGCACAACGGCAGCCCCAGGGCCCAGTGTCACCCTGCACAGAGCTAGGAACTCTTGCCAACAGTGCAGCTGGTGCACCAGGACACACCAGTAGCTGTTGTGCATGGGTACCATGATCCCAAGTGTCCCCTGGCACACCACGCAGACCCATGCCTATGTGTTCTACCAACATGGATATGGCAGGAGAATCCTAGAGCAGAGTGGGGGAGGAGAGGGTGGCACGAAATCCAATGATCTGACACAAAAGGGATGGGCAGGGGACACTTGAGCTGCTTTGGCTCCTGCCCTGCCTGGGGGCACACAGCCACCTGGCCAGTGCATTCCTGGCCACAAGGGTACCTCCCTGCTCCGGAGGTCCCATCCCCCAGGGGCACCCCCTCACTCCCCAGGAGCAACTTTCACAGCAGTTTGTGTTGAGCAGGTAACAACATTCCTGGAATAAACCTGGGGCCCAGTGCAAATACACAGTGCTGAACCCCGCTGCCATTGGTGTGGCACTAATCCACACAGGATTCTCCAAGTAAATCCTGGGTGAGCTCACACTGGCCCCAAGGAGCGCTGTGATGGTGCCTCACACCAACAACAGGACCCCTGAGGAATCCCCTCGCTGAGCACCAGCCAGCCACAAACCCATCACAGCATGCCAGAAGTGGGCAGGCAACACAGCACACGCTGTGTCCAGTGTCAGGCACTTCGCTGCTGAGGGGGACAGGCAAGTAACATGTTTCATCCGAACATCACTCCTAACATGCAGAAAGCCTGGACTAGAGCACACCAATAGGCACAATGAGGCCTCGGGACCCTACTGCTCCCCTCCTCCCCAACAGGCCCGGGGGCACCCCAAGGTGCCGGGCAGCCCTGGGGGTGTTTGGGAGCCGGAGCCCACACAGGTCAGGGCTGCCCGGCCCCCCCGCCGCGGCACTCAGCCCGCTCGCTGCCATCCCTTTCCCAGCGCATCTGTCGCAGAAGGCATGTGGCACAGCTCGGCCTCGTGACAGTGGGGGATGCACGGCGCCAGCTCGGCAGAAGGGAGGGATACGGTAATGGGCCGTGCCCTAGCTGGACATGTCCATCCCGGGACCCGAAGCATGTGGCTTGGGTAGTTCTCCCTCCTGCCAGAGGGGTGCACAGGCTGGTTCTCTGCAAGGTGTCCCGGGGAAGGTGCTGACCTTGGGAAAGTTGCTTCCCTGCCATGAAGCTGGAGCCAGCCCTGCAGGGAGAGAGAACAGCTCCACTCCGATTTGCTTCCCTCCTCCCCCTCTGCACTGACACCATCACTACAGGGGGAAAAACAATGACAATAATAAAAATAATTAAGGAAGAAAGTGCAGAGCATGCTGGGAGAGTGAGAGGTGCCCCCAGGGGTCAGGGCCCCGCTGGGGTCTGGATGCCAAGACCTGTCTGCCGGCCCTGCTCCAAGCAGCCCTGGGCACAGCACCACCGACACCAGCAGCAGACAGCAGCTCTCCCAGCCTCTGCCTCCTCCCCTCTGAGCCCATTATGCTCTTGCTGCTCGACTCTCCACATCTGAGGTGGGGGGCAAAGCCCCCCTCAGGCCTCCACCGGCCCCAGCACCTCCCCACCATCCTCGGGCATAACAGTACATCAGGTTCCCAGCTGAGCAGCCTCTCTGCTCCAAAGCTCTTGCAGAGGGGAAGAAAGGAGCAGGGAAACATCTCTGGAGGAGTGCGAGAGGAGCTGCAGTGGGGCGGGATGCGCCCCCAGGGATGGTAAGGAGTACATCATCCCTCTGGGAGGGCACAACTTGGAAGGGGGGCAGCCAAAACCCCCCCGCCAGCAGCTCCCAAGCAAGAAACTCCTCCAAGTTAATGCAGCCCTGAAGAGCAGCCTGGGCAGAGCGGCTCATTAAATGTTTCTGGCTGGCGGGAGGCCAGCGGCAGAGCTTGTTTTTTCTATATTCCGATAAACAGTCCGGGGAGGGGAAGGGGGAGGGGGGCGCAGGCTCTCGATGTGCCACCCAGCCCCGGCGGGGGAGCGGGGGAAGGCGCGGGGGGCACACGTACACAGCACGGCAACCTCGCACGGCAGCCTCGTGTCCTCCCTGCCCTGGGGCAGCGGGCAGGGGCGGCGTGGGGGGACACAACACGTGAAGCCATCCACACGGATACTCCCAGGTGAGGGGTGACCCCACGGCTCCCCATCCCCGCACCGAGGGAGAACCCCCCTCTCTGCGCCCACCACCATGCCGATGACATTCCCAGTGGTGTGGGGCCAGCTCCCGGGGAATACGACGGGGCCCCACCGTTCACTATCACATGGCCTTCGCCCCGCCGAGGCGGGACCCCGCCAAGGATGGGGGTGTCGAGGGGGGTGTCGTGCCCCCGGTGCGGGGTGCCTGCGGGGCGGGTGCTGTGGTTGCTCGGCCTGGCTCGCAGGGAGGTTCACGTGACTTTCTGCTTGAGGAAGCAGCGCTCTGGCAGCTTCCAGTGGGAGATGGAGGAGGAGGAGGAGGAGGATGGGGGAAGGGGCCGCCTGCCTTCATAGAAACACGGCGGCGAGGCGCAGGCAGCGCAGGGGCGGGGGGCCGCCGCGCAGGGGCACCCCTTCCCCACCCCGCTTATCCAGCCGCAAACCCCGCAGCAGAGGCGGCTCCGGGGGAGGCATGGGGTCCGTGTGCTGTCACAGCGCCCCACTGCCTCCTGCCGCCCCCCAGCATGGGGTTCTGGCCTGGCAGGAGGCTCTCTCGGGACCACAGGGATGCTGCCACGGGAGCTGGGCTGAGGAGCGTCCCTGCTGTCCCCCCACAGGGACCCCATGTGCCAGATGCCCAGAAAAATGGCAGAACCCCCTCACCAGGGCCCCCTAAACTTGGCTCCCCATCTGCTGGCCAGCGCCACGGGGACCTGGTGCTGGACAAGGTTCCAGCAGCCCTCCGAGACCCCTGCCCTGCCTTGTTCCTGGCACAGAGACGTTCTGTACGCAGCAGCAGACGACAGAGCCAGGCCAGCTGCCCCAAACCTGCCCCCGAGCCCAGGCGTGCAGATGAGTATCCCTGCGGCAGCACCCTCCTAGGTGCTGAGACCTGACCAACTCATCACACCTCCCCTATAGTCCTGCAGCCTTGCTAGCCCGCGGGCTCCAGAATTATAAAGAAGCTCTCCAGCAGACACCCCACAATGGCCATGGTGGGGGGCCACACATCATCCATGTCCACCTGCAGCACTGCCAAGCCTCTGCAGGGACACTGTGCCTCACATCCACACGGGGAGCTGTGGCACCCCACAGACCTATTGCTCTGGCCACAGGGGCACTTCGGGGTCACTCTTCACAGTGCCACCTGCATGCCTGCCCAATGCCCCTGCAGCACTCTGCCTGCGGGGTCTCAGTTCCAGTCTGCTACCAGCATCCATGTGCTCTTGGGTCCCAAATCTGTGTGTCCAACAGATCTCAGCATTCGTGCCATGGGAACCCCGGCACCCATGCCATGGAGTCCTAGCCTCACAACCACATCTCAGCACCCACCCCATGGGGTTACAATTCCACAGGCAGACCTAAGCGTTCATGCTCTACGGACTCCAGCCCTTCAGCTGGATTCCAACAGCCCATACCATGGAGTCCTCATCCCCATGGCTGGACCCAATAGCCACACCATAGTGACCAAGACTCCAGTCCCCACAACTTGCTGACACTCATAGCTTATCCCCAGCACCAGCACCATGGCCAAACCTCAGCACCTACACTGAGAAGCCCCGTGTTGTAGTCAGCTCCCAGCAGCCATGCCCCAGGAACCCAGTCCCATAACCAAACCCCAGCACCAACAGAACAGAGACCCCAGCACCAATGCCAGATGCCAGCACCAATGCCATGGAGACTCCAGCACCAACACTGTGAAGACCTCAGCCCCACAGCCAGATCCCAACACCAATGCCATGGAGAACACATCCCCATAGCTAGACTCCACCAACGCCTCAAGAGACCCCAGCATTACTGCCGCGGAGACACCAAGCACCAATGCCACGGAGATCCCAACACCAATACCATGGAGACCCCAACACCAATGCCATAGAGACCCCAGTCCCGCAGCTGGAGATCTCAGCCCCAAAGCACGACAGCAATATCAATGCAGTGGGGACCCCAGCCCCACAGCCGGACCCCAACGCCAACACCACGGGACCCCAGCCCCACAACCAGACCCCGACAGCACTGGGGCCCCCACCCCGCAAGCGGCCCCCGGCTCCCCACCCAGCCCCGATGCCGCGGGGACCCCAGCCCCAGGGGCAGCCCCCGCCCCGCGCCACTCACCAGGGCATGCACAGCCCACTGACATCTTCACATGCCTGGCCCGGCCGGGGGTCGCTGCGCGCTGCCCGGGCCGCGGGGGTCTCGCATGGGCGGCGCG
>VWZP01001962.1:2378403-2407798 GCA_013396995.1 Dicaeum eximium
ATGGGGCGCCCTTTCTAGGGGTGGGGGAATGGGGTGCCCGGAGCTCTCCCGCCGGCGTGCGGTGTCGGCGCGGGGAGATTGCGGGGCTCGGGGGGGCCGCACCACGGCCACGGGACCCGACGGGAAGGATGGCTTGGTGTCCCCTGCGGGAGGACACCCCGGCCTCGGGTAGCGGGGGACAGGGGGATGCCGGTCGCTCATTCCCCCGCGGTCCCTCCATCCCGGCGCCGCTCTCTGCCACCTGCGGCCGCGGGGAGCTGGGGCCGGCGCGGTTCGGGACACCGACACCCGCCGCTTTCGGTGGCCGGAGCTCAGGGTGCAGAACGTGGCCCAGGCCGGGGGGGGTTCCCCCAGCCGTACCGACTTTATCCACGGGAAGCGGGGCTTTATCCCACAGCAAGAGGCTCCCGCGGCGGGGCAGGTGTGGGGCGCGGCGCTGCCGCTGTCAGCGGCCCCGGTGGGCGCTGCCGGGGCTCAGCTGGGTGCGAGTAGGGCGCTGCTCTCTGGACGGGGAGCGCGGGCGTGCGGCACCCCGGGAGGGGAGGTGGGGGCACCTGTGCTGTGCGTTTGTCGGGATTTTTTTGGGGAAGCCCTAGGCTTCTGTCTCCATCAGAATCCTACTGCGTAGCTGAGGGGCTGCGGGGGAGACTCCCCCATCGCGACCCCCGGGCTAGAGGACGCTAACCCCGTCTCGCCCCTCCCTGACGCGAGCAGAGTGGGCTGCGTATGGGGGAAGAGAGGTGTGTTCCCGCCTGGTGATTTCCGAAAGCAGCAGAGGAATGCACGGAGCATCCTCTGGCTGCGCCGCGCTGGCCGGGCGGAGCCCCCCGGCTTCCCGGGCTTCTCCCGCGCCCTTGCCGGCAGCTCCGGCGCTGTAAGAGCAGCCTTGGCAGCCGGCCGGGACCATGGCCGCCCTGTGCTCGGGGCGTAGCCGCAGCACGCCGGGCACACGTGTCAGCAGCGGCCTGCGGGGGCCTCCGTCGTCCCTTGTTGGGACCAGAGCAGCGAGCGCAGTGTTCCCTGCGCCGGGTGGATGCCGGAAGAGCTGCTGGCCACGCTTAGGCTGTGTCCATCGCAAGCAGTTAGCTCCAGTCCCAGTACCCCCGTGCCCAGAGCCCGCTTTGGCGCTGTGGGCATCCTCCCTTCTCCCCGGCAGTGCCGGTTGCTTGGGCACAGCGTGGCCAGAGCCGAAGCCTGTCCTTGAACATTCCCGTGACCCTCTTCTCTGCAGCGCTGCTGTAAAGCAAACACAGGGAGCTGTGAAGGAAGGCACGGCGGGTTCCCCCTCCCTTCCGGGCTGGGAGTGACAGGGGTCTCTGGCAGGGACGCTGGAGCAGGCTGGGCTGGTTCGTACCCCCGCCCCGACGCACAAGCGATGCTCAAGTGATGAGGGCTGCAGGAGGTGCCCGTCCCCAGGTGGATCAAAGGGAATCCTGGGGGAACAGAGCCCAGGCCGGTGACTCACGGCTGTGAGACTCCTTGTTGCAAGGCGCTGAGTCAAGGGAGCCGAAGAAGGCATGGAAGATTGCCCTCTCTCCCTCCCTCCCTCCCGGGCTTCGAGCAGGAGCCACAGGAAGAGGCCATTTGAGTGGGAGGGTTTTACTTCCCTCTCTCCTAATGTCCAGCGCTGATCACAGCTGGAAACCTTTTATTACGTGTTTTCTTTGGGGAGAGCCCTCCCTGTGGCCAGAGGGGCTATGCAGCCCCGGGTTGTCCTACGGATCCCTTTGCCATCTACAGGGAGGGGTCAGATGGTCCCTGCGTCCCTGGGCTGCTGATGCTCCATCCTGCTGGCTCCTTCGGTGGCCCGGGTGCCTCTGTCTGCCGGTCACCGCTGACTCAGGGTTGCACGCCGGGGCTGGGCGTGTGAGCCTGGATGTCCTCGCAGTATCTGCGTGAGGATTGGTCGGGAATCGCAGCCAGGCTGCGCCTAGAGGGCTGCCAGCAGGCTCTGCGCCGTGCTCTGACCAGCAGCCAGCACTGCCGAGGGAGGGGACTGGAGATGCTGAGCAGGAAAACTGCTCCATAGCCTGATCTGCGTGGTGGGGTGGAGTGGTGTCTCTGGTGGGTTCCACTTCCATGCAGAGGGCCCTGGGAGACGCTGGTCTGGGCTGGCAAGCTGTCTGCTGAGCCCCAAACCACTGCAGACTCCTGGTCTTTAGGGCTGTCATGTCACAGACTGGGGGAATTTGGGATGGGTAGCTTCGGGGCATTGCTGTGGGTGTCCTGGCTTTCATTCCCAGCCTGGTCTTGGGGTGCCTGTGTTCTGGGGTTGCACTGGGCTCTTGGCTATGCTGTGGCCAGCAATGCCTGCTTTGTCTTATCAGAGCAAGTCTCTGAAGAGCCCCAGGGACCAGGGGTTTGGGCATGTGGCTTTGGTGCTGTTGTATTTTAGAAACATCTATTTTGTGTAATGCCTGCTGTTGCAGTTTACTGCTTGCTAGAAGGGGATTTCAAAGGTAGCAGATGAGCAGGTTCTCTCTAGGGACAAGGTACAATTTCTTCTGCATGGGCACAGGCTCACGCAGGCTGTGGTACCTACATGAAACACAGGTGAACTGCATCAGATGTGCGTCCCCCAAGGTTCAGCCATATTCTCACGGTGCTGCTGCTGCTCCAAGGGCAGGAAGATAGGTTGCAGCCTGCTCCTGGCTAGCAGTGGGAGGGAGCTGTACTCTTCCAGGGCTCTGTCCTTGGTGCCCTTATCTTCCCAGCCTTCATTATCTCTCTGCCTAAGCCCATCTACAAACAGGAATTCGCATCCTGTCTCGTGCCGGTGGCGCACCTGCGCTGCTGCTGTGCTCTGTCCTGTGGCTCTGCTCAGCTGGGGACTGCAGTCCCTGCCCCTGCCCAGCATCTGGCTTTTCCTGGCCATCCTGCAGCATGGCTGTGTGACACTCTGGAGTGCAGTGCTAATACTTCTTTGAGGTTAACCAAGCATCCCTGTAGGTGGCTGGGGGACTGGAAAGGATGTGGGGTTGGGAATTTGAAGGAGGAGGAGTAACAAAGCTGGTTTGGTCCTGGATTGCAAGCACAGACCATTCCCTCTTGTAGCCTGCAGCAGAGGTATTGGGGTAGGGCTCCAGCAGTGGCAGCTGGCTGCACCCCTCTTGCTGACTCCTGCACTTTTGTTATGAATTTCGTAATGGTTTTGGGCTTATCTGAAGCACCAACAGCCAGAATTGGAGTAGCACATGACAGTCCATGAGGTGGCTGGAGCTAGCCTGTCCCCTCCCTGTCCTGCACGACCACTGTGGTGTTGGGTAGAGCCTGGTGTTGTATCCATTCTTCTTTCCCAGTCAGGCAGCTGCAGAGATAATCAGGCAGAAACTTTTGGTTAGGAGGTATCCTGGGTAATTGGAAGGATCTTGGTCTGAAAGCGGCACAGGCCTTTGTGCAATGGACTCTCCTGAAAGCAAGGGACAAGGTCCTCTGAGCCACCTTCTGACCTGCAGCTGTGTCCCACCTGCTTCTCCTGTGTGTTCAGGGTGCTGGGGGTGCCCAGCCACTGTTTGCAGCACAGGCTGTTGGGAGCCCATGTGTACTGCAAAGAAATCAGTGCTGGTAATGGGGCTGGGCAAAGTGTTTACCTGGCTCCCCATGCTCCTCAACAGGGCTTTTCCCTCGAGGAGGATGACCTGAACTTCACATCATTGGACCCAGAAACCATCTTAGAAGCTGAAGAGATCCTGGGGACAATGCAGAACTATCTTGACTCCTCTGTGATCTCCATCATTGAGGATTTTTCTCTGAGCGAGGTGGGAGCTCACACACAGATGTGGGATGTGGCAGTCCGGCTGGCCTTGGCTGTGGCATGGGTGGGGGTGGTGGCAGTGTTCTCAATGTCCAGGTCTTAGGGCTGTATCCCATTGTCCTCTGAGATCATCTCTATCCTTGCATCAGAGCAAGGCCTGCCTGGATGCACAGAACGAGCTCTCCCTGCTGACTGCCATCACAGAGATCCTGGACAGCACAGATGATGAGACCCTGTCCCCCTTTGACACCATTATGGATGCAGAGCTGCTGACCTCACCTCGTGAACGGGAGAATCCCTCAGTAAGTTGGGGGGCAGATGCAGCCTGACCCCAGAGCCCATGAGAAGGTGCTCAGGCAGGGCTCTGCTAGGTCCTAGCATGAGGGTCCCTGAAGTAGTAGAACCCTGTTCCCCAGTACCCTGAGATGTGCTCTCATGACAATTCCAATGTGAGAGAAGTGCTCTGGAGGGCCATGCCTTCCTCTTGAGTCTTGATGTAGAGCCAGAGATGTGCCAGGGGCTTTGGGAAGCAGCATGTCCCCAGTGGAAGCTGCATGCAGTCTGGGTGGAACAGGGCTGTTTGCTCTTGGGCTTTGTGGGGTGAAGTAGGTGGGCACTGTGAGGCCAGGGGTGGTCTGTCCCCTCCAGCAGCACAAACCTGCCACTGTCTTATCTTCTGTCTATCTTTCCAGTTTCAGAAGTTTCTCACCTTATCCCGCCCGTTGCTGGAGTGTGAGAGCCCTTCCCTGGAGCAGCCTAAGGCTCTCAGGCCTCTCAGCAGCAGCAGCAGCAGCGTCTCCGTGGTTGGGAAGGTGAGCAGCTGGGCAGGGGAAGCTGAAGGAGCAGTGTTGGAGTGGTGCTGGGATAACTGTCTCTGTTGCAGCCCCCAGCCCCGGCCTTCCCTCCTGGCACAGGCATCCTCTCCCAGAGGCAATGCTTTTGCAAGGCACCAGTGGCAGTGGGAGCAGGGTCTGCCTTAGGTGTTGGGCGCCAGGGACTGGGGATGCTCCCATAGGAGTGTCAGATTCCCAGCTCTGTTGTGTTTTACTGGGCAGGTCAAATGTGTCCCAGCTCAAATGTGTCCCAGCTTTTTGTTGGCCCTGAGGCTTTGCTGTAGAGCTGCAGCAGACCTCGTTAGCTGTCCTGGGGGAGTGCTGTTAAAAGCCCAGGAACTGATGTTTGCTGTGGTCCCCCTTCCCAGACTGACACAGATGTGGCTTGGGACCATGCCACTCATGTCCTCGAGGACCCAGTGCTGCCAAAGAAGCAAGTCTGCAGTACCCCGAGGGTGGACCGGAAGGTGGGCTGGCACCGAGCCCGAGAGCAGCCCCTGCCGCAGCGCAGCGATGGGGAGGAAGAAGAGGAGGAGGCTGCCTTGAGCCTGGAGCTAGACAGCAGGATGGAAGCTGTGGATTTCTGTGTGAGTGAGGCAGGGGCGGTGCTAGAGGAGCATGAAGACCCCTGCATCATCAACACAGGTGACGTATCCCTGAGTGAGCTGGTGAAGTCCATGCACCCCTACTGCCTGCCCACCTTCACTGTGTGCCTGGACCCTGACACGGAGCCTGTGGCCAAGGAACTTCTGAGCAGTCCTGTCTTGCTGGAAATTGTGCCTGGAGAGGGAGAAAGTGTGGAGATCCCTGTGGTCCTGCAGCCCTTGACCCCAAGGTCCCCTGACATGGAGGCCCAGCTCCTGGGAGTAGAGGAGAGTACCAGGGAGTCGATCCCAGAAGATCGAGGGGAGCTACTAGAAGCTCCATCCCAGGAAAATGGGTTGGAAGACGTGAAGGAGGAAAAACTGCCTGGGAAGGAGCCTTCATGCACTATCCCAGAGGCCTCCTCCCCACTGGAGACAGCAGCACCTGGAGCCTCAGGTCCCAACATCAGCTCTTGGCACAGCACAGAAGCCCCAGCAGGTGGAAAACGTGAATGCTCTGAGAAGGGACGGGGCCGTGAGAGAGCAAGGAAGAGTCGGAAAAAGAGAGCAGAGGAGGACCAAAAAAAGCAGGCCAGGCCTGGCAGGGACTGTGTAGCCCACCGGCTCCGTTCCGCTGGCCCTGGACAGCCCCACGTCCTGCCAGCCATCAGCCGGCAGCGGGCAGAGTGTCCCTCTGTTCAGGTCTCAGACTTCCTGGCACAGCAGCTGGAACGAGCCCGGAAGGAGGGGCAGATGGAGCTGCATGCTGAGCGGGCACCGCGGCCCCGGGGCAGGCCTCGGGGCACAGCAGGGGCCTTCCTGCCCAAGAAAGTGAAGCAGGAGCTGCAGAAGGAGCCAGCACCAGAACCTGTGAATGTGGCCCTGGAGAAGAACAAGACTCTGGTGCCCCTGGAGAAGACTGCCCCAAGCGTGGAGGGGCAGCCAGCAGCTGCATGTCCCAGCCTGAAAGACCAGGCTGAGAGCCAGGGAGACGTGCAGCCATCTCCCGAACAGAGCAGTGGGGTCTCGGAGGCTGCCTCTCAGCTCCCTGAGCAAGGTGTTGGGCTGGAGCCTGCCCAGAGCCTGCCAGCAGCAGAGCCAAGTGAGAGCCTGCCTAAGGAAGCCAAACCCAAGGCCCTGAGCCTGCGTGAGTACCGCATCCGCATGCTGCACCGCCAGCCCAGCACGGGTGGCAGCCAGGAAGAAAAGAAGCAAGGGGCCAGCAAGTGGCCCAGTGTCCCTGAGCCTCCGACAGAGCTGGCAGAGATCCCCTGCCTGGTGTCACCCATGCGCTCTGCCACCGAGGCAGACGGTGCTCAGAAGGGACCAGACAAACCCACCAGCACTGATGCTGTCCTTTCTCCTGCCAGCAAAGCTCCCACTGCTCTTACTTCAGCCCCAGCACCTGCCACAGCTCCACCGCCCCCATCAACACCAATGCCTTTTGTCGCACCAAACGTGCCCCCAGCTGCTGGGGTGGCCCCCGCTGGGATGCCACCAGCCTCTGCCGGTGCTTACGCCCTTTACCCACCAGTGCCTTCCTGGCCCTGCTTCAGCCCACAGCCCGTGGGCTGCCATGGTTTGCCCCCACCACCCAGTGCCAGCTCCGCCAGTACTTTTCACGTGGTGCCTGGTCTGCCGCCTCCAGCCATGGCCTGGCCCTCTCCGCCTGTGCCACCCCCGCCTCCATTTGGCCCAGGTGGCCCCTATGCCCCAGTTGGGTGGGCACCTCCATCCTACTGGCCTGGAATCCCCATGCCGCCTCCGGTGCCTTCCCTTGCGTACAGGGACCCCGGAGCAGCAGTGCAGGCCGCCGCCGCCTTCCCAGCTGGCAGCCACCCTGGCACAGCCCTTCTGCACGGGCAGCCTCCTGCCACCCCTGTGCTCAGCTGCCCAGAGCCACCAGCCTTCCCTGCCCAGTCGCCTGCTGGCCCAACCAGTGAGATGGGGGCTGCAGGGGGCCCGGCCAGGCCAGTGGCTGGCAGGGTGTCAGATCCCAGGAGGCAGGCACGGCTGGCAGGAGAGAGCTCCCTCCCCAAGGCCCCTCTGGCTCCAGCCTCAGCCCAGCCCCTGCCAGGCCCCTCAGCTGCCACTGCCCAGCCCAGCAAGGTCTCTCCTGCAGTGCCAGTCCCCCAGGCTGCTCCCACACAGCCTCTGGAGGAGCCCCAAGCTGCAAATCCCAACCAGCTCCCAAAAGCCTCCCCAGCTGCCATCTCCTGCCCAGCAGAGATGTCTCTTGACCCTGCTGGGGAGTCCCCTGGCACCTATGCTATGGAGGAGGCTGTAGGGCCAGAGAAGGAGGCAGTGGAGAAAGCCCTGATGGAGCCTAAGGCAGCTGCTGGGCAGGAGTTGCCTGGCCAAAAATCCACCTCCCAGGCTGTGGCACCACCACCCAAAGCAGGTCGAGAGAGCAGCCTTCCCACCAAGGCACCCACTGTGCGGCCATGGAGGCACCAGCCACTCCTCAGCCCAGCCCAGCCCAGCGACAGCAGCAAGGACATTGTGCAAGCCTTCATCAGCGAGATCGGTGAGTGGGAGGGCTGCAGGACGCTGGGTTGAGTATCAGCAGCCAGCAAGACTGCAGTGCTGCCAGCAGCCTGGGTAGCAGGACCGGTTCCTGGCACTTCTGGGGGTGAGGGTGGCAAAGCTATGCCCACAGGCTTGGAGTCTCTTCCTGGTACTCTGCTAGGATGTTTCCTGCAGTGGATGGTCTGGGCTGGCTGTCCTGAAATACTCCCTTCTGGGACTGCAGAGCTGTGTGCTCCTGTCCTTGTTGTGGGAGAGACACAGCTACTGCAGGCTCTGTTACTGCTTTTCCTCCCCAGTGCTTGCCCCACCATCCAGGGAGGCTGATGGAGGGGGAGAATGGGGTTGGGGTGCATCACTGCAGTGCTGGGGGAATTCTAGCTGACCTGACTTGCTGTGCTTTCTCTCTGGCTCAGGGATTGAAGCCACCGACCTGTCCAGCCTGCTGGAGCAGTTTGAGAAGTCTGAAGGTGCGGATCTGGCATGTGATCCCCGGCAGGGCTCCCTCCATGCCATGCTGGCCTCCCTGGGCTGTCCATGCTCCCTGTGTCAGGCTGGTAGTGGGAGGGCTGTGATGCTGCTTTCTGTGGGCTCATGTTACCCTGCCTGGGTGTTTTGTGCTGGGGCTGTCTCTGCCTCCATCTCCTTGGCCTCTGGAAACGCCTGGGGGTCCCCATGGCAACCAAAGGGGTGGTGATGAGTCTGTGAAGGAAAAAGGGTGTGCAGCTCCTATCTTCAGGGAGCTGGGTTCCAGGTGCTATGGAACCACTTCTGAGCTGTTCCTGGGGTGCTTTGTTGACCCTGTCCTTCAGCCCCACTTGTTGCCATTCTCACCTACCTGTTCTCTTTTCAGCCAAGAAGGAGGAAACTCCTGTACAGCCCCCTGAGGAGAGGCAGCTGACAGGGAGCTCTGGGTGAGTATCAAAACCTTGGCAGCTGGTGCCCAGTGTGGAGCCCAGCAGAGCAAGGGCACAGGGCAGCTTTCAGTCCTGGCAGGATTTGAAGTGTGCTGGGGCTGTGTCCATTGGCCCAGGAGGGGCAGAGCTTGTCGCTGGACTGGGACAGAGCTGGCACTGAGGGGGGAAAAACTGGGAGAAGCATGATAGGCATGACCAGGCTGTGCAAGTTGTATCCTTGCAGCTCTCTTGGAACCTCTGTCCTCATGAACTGGCCAGTGGGGCAGATTGAGTGGGTGTCCCAGGTGTGGGGAGTGGGGCTGGGCTTTGCGTGTTGTGTTTGACAAAGCTCTTTTCCCATTCTCAGGCCTGAGACCCAGCAGGATGCACCAGCCCAGCAGGACAGGAAGCCCTCAGATGGCCTGCAGGCCTCTGAGCTGGCCAATGTGGCAGGTAATGAATACTTGGGGTGAGGGAGGGTAGTCTGCCATGTCGTGGCGGGGCTGTTGTGTGTCTGGGGGGGACACCCTGGGGAGTGAGGGGGGCCGGGATATGAGCGAGCCCCAGCTGGGTGGGTTGCAGCAAGGGGCTGCTCTTGTAAACGTTCTGGTGCTCTCCCAGGCCTCACACCCCCAGCGACACCTCCTCACCAGCTCTGGAAGCCTTTGCCTGCTGTCTCAGTGATGGCCAAGATCAAGTCACCTGGGTCCATGCCCCAGGAAGGGCCCCAGAAGATGACCAAGCTGATGAAAGCCAAGCCACTGCCCCCAAACAAGATCCAGGTGAAGAGCGTGGTGCCAGCCCCTGCCAGCACAGTCCCCAGCCACGTCTGCTCGGGAGACCATGACTACTGCATCCTGGCTACACCCCGGCTCGAGAGCAGCAATATCCCTGGCACGCAGCCCCCTGCCAAAGGTGGCTCCCGCTGGAACGTCAAACACCACCGGGACATCACTATCAAACCCATCTCCTCCTTAACCAAACGGACGCTGGACCAACCTGAGCCCACCCCACCAGCCCCTAACACCACCACGGGGCACAGCCAGGAGCCCCTGGGGACGGCCTGCCTAGCTCCCCTGGATTATCGGACTACCATCCCCAGCAAGGCCATCACTGGGTGCAGCAGTCCCCCCACCTCAGTGCTCCTGTCTCCAGCTGCATCCCCCTGCCGGGACCAGGAGGTGCAGACTCCCAGTGCCCAGCCCAGCCATGCTGCTGCCAAGAGGTCCCTGCGCTGCTACCGGAGACCCCAGGACTCACCCAGCCCCTCTGGCAACGGCTGGAGGGGTGGCCGGAGCCGTGCCAGCCGTTCTTTCAGCTCCAGTTCAGATGGAGCCAGTGAGTCCTCATCTTCATCTTCATCCTCGTCCTCCCGATCGCGGTCGCGGTCGCTCTCCCCACCCCACAAGCGGTGGCGAAGGTAAGCAGTGGATTATTGTTTGCTCTTGGGGCAGTGTCTTGGTTTGAAAAGACAGGTGTCTGCTAAAGAAGGCAGGAGCCTCTCTTAAAATGGAAAATGTAAACAGCCTCCCTCTGAATTATTATAATTTTGAAATTAAGGGGCTTTCAGGCAAAGATATGGGAATAGGAATAACAGTTCTTTACTAGAAAAATTAAAATAAAAATGCAATAATACAAAAAACCACTGACAGAGTCACAATACACCCTGTTGGTCAGGGTGTTGGTCGCAGTCCGATTAAATGGTGGCTGCAGTCCTCCTGGAGTGACAGATGTGGTTCTGTTGAAACAGTGGTCCTGTAGAAGGGTGCAGTTTTCTTCTGAAGGTCCAGTCATCATGTAGATAGGCCTGATCTTCTGTAGAGACCCTGAGAGGCATTCCCTGGGTTAGGGAGACACAAAAAGCTTCTCTCAGCCACTACCTCCCTATTCCCCTATTGGCCCCTCACCTTTGTACTGCCCCCATGCCCTTGTTCAGCCCTACCCCTTGATACACAAAACCTAGTCTCTCCCCATGAGTTGGAGCTTGGGGACCCTGAACATCTTAGTGCACAGCTGAATTAAACATCTGTGGATACTTTGCAAAGGCTCTTTTGCTTCTTTACCCTGGACTTTATTAGCAGACAGCTCAGCTGCAGCAGTCTTCCTCTGGGAATCCAGTGGAAGAAGGCTCCCCTGGTGTTCCAAATCTCAGATTTTTAACTAGGTAGGAATTTTTAGCTCCTCCCTCTGGGTGGAGTATCTCCCAATGGGATGATATAATTCTATGCAGTGAGGCTCAATTAACAGGAGGGGAGGATGGGTCGAAATAAAGAAAACTGCCCCACCTGGTTTTAACAGCTGTCCTATTAACAGAGGATATCCCCCCTGGAGTTATGAGGGATGGGTCATGGAAGAGATAAAGAATACTGTTCCACCTGGTTTCAACAGATGGTGATAGAATACATACTTCTGGTTACACCTTGCATTGCCACCTAAGACAGGCAGTTGTCCAGTGGCCAGTATTTTGCATGAGCCCAGACACATCTTTAGGTCCTACTAGATGGCTGGATTTGATGTTTTTGTCCTCCTGGCCCTTCTGAAGAGGTGTTTGGCATAGAGGGTGGGGGAGCTGCAGCAACACCCTGCCCATCCATTTCTGTCTGAAGCCCACATCTGGGCCCATGTGCCTGCAAAGCCACTTCCTTAGTCCTTCTGGAACACCCAGACCATGTTACAGGTCCTTGGCTGCATCTTTGCTTTTGGGTGCTTTTTCTGGAGTATTATGGCAGGTGTTCATATTTGTGCTGTGGGCTGCTGCAGCACGTGGTGTAGAAATGAGAGGAGCCACAGCGGAGCTCTCCAGGAAGCTGCTAGAGGCAAGCAAGGAAAAGCCTGTCTGGCTTGGCTGCCTCAGGGGCTCCCTGTTCTCCTTATGCAGGTGGCTGTGTAGGAAAGTGGGACACCTTGGTCTCTGTGGGATGCATTTCTTTCCGAGTCCTCGTGCATCTGAGTGATGTGCAGCCTGCCTCAGCTGGGCTGGGAGGCACTGGAGCTGGTGAAGGGTTTCTCTTTCTGTAGTTCTCTTGGTGTTCAGCCAGTTCTGGAGATGTCCCTGGGCATGAGGGGCCTGTCCAACCAAGACCCCTACATTGATGGCCAGTAAATGCAGAGGCTGGAGCTGGAAAGGGCAGGTATAAAAGTGCCATGTTCCATGGATGTGCAGCTTGGGGATTGTCAAGCAACATATCTGGTTTGGCTTTCCAGCAAATCAGCTGGCCTTGTGCTGGAAAATGCCCCCACATACTGTGCCACCTTGATTTGCTGTCTTCCAGAGAATATGTGGCAGAGCCAGGCAGCATGCCCTGCCAGGGCTGGGTTTGCCCATGGCAGGCACCACCTATGGCCAGCATGTCTGGAGTGGGACTGTGCTTCTGGCTGGAGGCAGCACAGCTTAATCCCAGAGGTGTTTTGGTCCTGCTGTCCTTAAGCTTTCCCTTGTCGTGCTGGAGAAGCTCTTGTAGTCTCTGCTCACACAGCTGTTGAGCATGACATGGATGTAGTGTTGTCCTGTGCATCGTGTGGGGCTCAGCGCAGAAGTCACAGCCCTTTCTGGGCCCTCCCAGGCACAGCCCTGTGCTTCACAGTTCCCCCATGCCTATTTTTTGCTCTTCAGAAGCTGTGCCTCCTGTGAGCCTGCTCCCTTTTCTCTGTGGCATTGGGAGTCAAATGGAGCAACATTTCTGTAGTGTTGTTGCTGCCCTGGCAATCTTGGGCAGAGGCTTCTCCATCCTGGGGATGGGTCCTGTCCGAGTGGGATGCTGGATACCATGGGGACAATGGAGATCTTTTTCTACTTTGGAGCCTCGTGATGCTGGACAAAGGGAGGGCTTAGCTGTATCTCTCCTTCCCCCAGGTACCGCTCAAGATGTTCCCACAGCTCCTCCTCTCGCTCCAGCTGTGGGTCATGTGGCAGGTCCCGGGACAGGTCCTCATCCTCATCATCAGCATCTTCCTACTCATCCAGGTCCACATCCTGCAGCCAGTCCCGCTCCCCCTCACCCCGCGGGAGGAGTAACAGGTGGAGAAGGTGAGCATGGCCACCCTGCAGGGGTGTGAGCTCTCCCCAGCCCATCTCCCAGCCTCCTGTGGCGGAGGGATGGACCCATTCCTTCAAGATCTCCCTTGTGTTTGGAATCACTCTTCTGACACCTCCAGGATTCCATAGCTCAAGTGTCTGGTTTCTGCCCTGACAGATACAGTTATGATGCACAGGACCACTACCAAAGGCAGAGGATCCTCCAGAAGGAACGTGCAATAGTGAGTGATGGAGGGCTGGGAATCTGAGACTGGAAATTCGGGAGTCCACAGCCCCTCTCTCACTTCAGAAAGCCACGGGGGTGCAGTCTGGCCAGCAGCATTGCTGGGAAGCCCTGGCCAGGGCACAGTGTGGGGGGGGCCATGCAGGGAGGGTGTTCTGTGCGAGAGGTCGTGCTCATGGATGGGGCATCCCTGCCTCCCTGCCCACAGGAGGAGCGGCGAGTTGTATTTATCGGCAAGATCCCCAGCAGGATGACACGGTCGGAGCTGCGGCACCGCTTCTCTGTGTTTGGGGACATTGAGGAGTGTACACTGCATTTCCGCTCCGAGGGGTAAGAGCTGCGGGAAGATGAGTCAGTCCCTTCCCAGGGGTGACTCCTCTTGGCCCTTTTCCCATTACTCAGGGAGATGTTGCAGACCAAGGGGGGACAAACATAATGTTGCTGCTGATCTCCTCCAATGTCAGGGATAACTACGGCTTTGTCACCTACCGCTATGCTGAGGAAGCCTTTGCTGCCATCGAGAGTGGACACAAGCTGCGGCGCCCAGACGAGCAGCCCTTCGACCTGTGCTTTGGTGGCCGCAGGCAGTTCTGCAGGAGGAACTACGCTGACTTGGGTGAGTTGCACGACCTCCAAGTTGGGGGTTGCCCTCCCTGAGTCCTTCTCTTCTTTCCAGAGCCGTAGGAGTCCCCATCCTTGGGGTCAGTTAGGCTTGGCATGAGAGCCACATCCGGGAACTGTCCTTCCCTGAAGGATTGAATGGGGCTCCCTTGTCTCTCCAGCACTGTGTTGGAGGCTGGCAGGTGAAACAAGATAAGAAGTTTGCTGTGGGAATGGCCAGAACTGTGCCAGTGTTTCCATGGGCTCAAGACAGCCTCTCCCCATCTCTTCCAGATTCAAACCGTGAGGATTTTGACCCAGCTCCCGTCAAGAGCAAGTTTGACTCCCTGGACTTTGACACTCTGCTGCGGCAGGCACAGCGCAGCCTGCGGAGGTAGCGGCAGGCAAGGCGGAACGCCCGCCCCCGCTTTTATACTCAAATACAAAAGGCAAAAAAAGTATGGAGAGAGAGATGAGATTTTTAATAAAATGAAAAAGGAAAAAAATTTGTTTTATAACCAATATTTAAGGAGGATGGGTCATTGGCCTTCAATTGGAGCAGTCCAGGCAAGTGGCAACCCTGGGCTTGCCCTAGACATATAATAAATGTGGATGCCCAACAGCAGCACTGCCTTGTTTCCTCCTTTGCGTGAGCTATTCCCAGGTGTGGGCTCAAGCTGTGCCCTCCTCAAGACTCCCCAGGGACTCTGCCTGTGGTACAGCCCCATTAACTGTTGCACAGGTCGGGGACTGGGCACAGGAATGGGATGTCTGGGGAGAGTGGGGCAGGACTGAGGTCACCGAGAGTGTGACTGTCACTGTGGCAGCCTGCAATGGCCTGACACGGGGTGAATGCCTTTCTGAGGACCCCTGTGCCCGTCTCTTGGGCTCTGCTGGCTGCAGGACTTGGCACCCCGAGGCTCCCAGCCGTTTTAGGGCCACCTGCACCTCCCGCGATGGCCACGGGGGGGCAGTGCAAGATCCTCCACCGCCGCTCCCGGCAGTGGGCTGGGAACGGGCTCTAGCCCTTGGCCAGAGCTCGGGCAGGGCTCTGCTCGCTCCGAGCCCACTGCCCTGTGTGCCTGCCCCTTTCGAGCCTGCTCCTTAGTATTGCTCCGGCTCGCCCAAAAGAGCGGGGACATCTCATCTCTGGGTTTCCCCCAAGGGAGAGGTATTTGTGTGACTTCAGAGAGATTACAGCTGTCTGCAGTGGCATGGTGCTTGGCAGGAAAGGAGGGCCAGTGGCAGGGAGAGATGGATGATGCCTCTCTAGGCCCTCTCAGTGCATTGCAGCTCATGCAGGAGAGGAGCGATCACAGGCAGCCCCCAAGGGAGCATGCTTGGGCCTGCTGCCAAGCATCTTTCCTGCTCCCTGATCTTGCACTGGCAGTCAGAGAAAAGGCCTGCCTTGGACTGCTCCTGGGCTGGGCCAAGCTTGGGGGTCCCTTGCAGTGCTGACTGGGAACCCTGAGATGGCATCGAGTACCCTGGCTTCAGGACCGGGACAGGCTTGGGGTGGGGTGCAGTGGTGCCTGTTTGAGCCCTCTCTTGGCACACCCTGGGTTAGGGAAGCCTGCAGCTCCCCAGCTGGGCAGTGCAGAATTGGGAAGATGTGGAGGGAAGCAATGGGCAGGGGATGGACCCCCATGCCACTCCCAGGGTTTTTCATGGTATTTGGGGTGGGAGGGGGCTAGTCAAAGTCCCTTCAGATCCCTTACTTGGTGGAGGCAGCACCTACTCCAATAGTGTGAGAGCAGGGAGGGGAATAGGGGCAATAAAGCCAAGGTGGGGGATTCAGCCAAGTTGATGCTACTGTTGTCACTTGGATCATGTTCAAGGCTCTGAGCCCTTTGTGGCTGTGCCTGGGTGTATTGCAGCACCCTTATGGTCTGGCACCGTGGGTAGAGCTCACCTTTTCCCTTGCTGCTCCCCTAGATGGAGCCAGGTGCTCCTGCTCCTGCCTGCACACTGGGTGACTTGTGCTGCTGCACCACTCAGCCCAGCGAGGCCTCCACAGTACCCAGGGATGTGGGGTACAGTAAGGCTGCCTGCAGGTGGGCCCTGAGGGAGCTCCCACCCTCTCCTCTCCTGCCTGGCCCTGGACTTTACACAAGGGAGGGTCCAAGGAGCCAGCTGCAGGCAAGGGTGTGAGTGGGATAGAGGGAGGCAGGCAGGGGGCTGTTAATCAGTAATGCAGTTCTTCCAGGAACATCAAAGGAGGGGGTGATAGCCAGGGCCCAGCAGGGTCTTGTGGGGAGGATGTGTGTCCCTTTCTGTGAGTTCATGCACAGCTCTGTGGCTGCAGCACACCTGCAGCCCCTCCTGCCCAGAGCTGCTGGGCTGATGGTGGTGCTGACCAGCATCTCCCTGGTCTCAGAGCTGCCACAGCAGTACTGAGGGCATGTGGATCCAAGCGTTACAGGGAGAGCGTCTGTTAGACCAGCTGTGAAAACATTCCAGCTGTTGTGTGATTCAGGCCTGAGGAAGGACGTGTATGCCTTAGAGCTGGGCTTGTTTCTACAAATACTTTAGGTGATCTGAAAGTTTCTTTACAGCCTTTCCTCAAAACTGTGGTGCAGCTGAAGAGGCAGGCAGGCAGGAGTGTGTGGTGTTTTAGGCCAAGTGGAGCTGGGCACGGGGTAAGCCCGCTGTCAGCAACCCCAAGAACCCCTGGGCATATGCTATTCCATGGACCTTAGGTGTGTGCATTTGGGCAGCCCTGTGAGCATGGCATTGCCCCAAATATGTGCGCTGCTGACTGTTGTGTGAGCAAGGCTGTTTTGTGCTCCTACAGCTGGGCTGCACATGGTCCCCTCTCCTCCCACTGCTCCTGTGGGTGAGGAAAGGCAAGGGGGTATGAAAGCGTTTGTCTTGCCAAAAGAATTAACACCCTGCTGTTGTGCCCTATAAATCTTCTGAGTGTTAGAGGTTGGCTTTACTCCCTTGTGTTACAGTTTAATGGTTTCCGTTAGCAATAACCTGTCCCTGTGTTCTTGGTTATTGATTTAAGGTTTGTTGTGGAGGGTGTGAGAGTTGCAGAAAGGTGTTTTCCTGCTGTCCAGCCAATGGCAAAGGCACTGTTGCAAAGAGGAGGCAGGAGCGTGGAAAGCAGTGCACAGCCAGCTCTCTGGAATCGTGGGTGCTGGTGGAAGCTGTCTGGAGAGAATTGGGGACAGTAGCAAGGAGCAGAATTTGGAGCACATGCTTGGCCCTGGCAGGCAAGCCAGAGGTGAGGAGCAAAGGTGAGGCTTTGTAGGAACCCTGTTTGTTCTCTTGGAAACAAATCTGCTTCACCGTAGGACAGCCAACCTTCCTTCGGCAAGCAGCAGCATCCTGTGCTGCCTGTGCGAGTGGCTCTGCCCGAGGTGCAGCAGTCCACGGCTGGGAACTACACAGAGGGTATTTTCCAAGAGGTCACTAAGCAGAGCTGGGGTTTTCACTCTGTTTCTCTTCAAAGCACTCTCAACCTTTCCTCTTCTGTTCCTGCTACAGACTCCAATCTCCAGTAGTTGTCCCTTCCTGCACCAGGCCCTGTTATCTACAGTCTTCTTCTGGAACAAATCTCTAAGGGATTGATGCTGATTTCACATCTTCCTTCCCCCTTTCCCTTTTCATTCTCTCTTGCATTAGTATGTTCTGAACATGATCTCCAAGCTAGAAAGCAGCTGGAAGGACATCCAAATTGGTCTTTCATAGTGGGTAAAACCCACAAGATGAGGCCTTGTGCTCTGTGCATAAGCTGGTTTGGAGCCTATATGCAGAAGGCAGTGGTGCAGCAGGAGAGTCTGACAGCAGCACTCCTTGCACATCTCTGTCTGGGGCTGAAGTCTGCACAGCCCTTGTTCTCATTGCTTTGCAGAGCTCAGCATTTCCTCAGCAACAGCAGAGTCCCATATCCTCAGAGAAGGTTATTCTGGGACTGTGGAGCTGGGTGCTGCCAGAAGCGGAGTACCCACATTTCTGTGAGGTGGGTGTGCTTTCCCACCTCATATAAATAAATAAAATATCCTTTTTTAGGATAGTCACACTTAAGAAGTTCAGCATACTTGTCGTGAAAACTGACAGGGACCCCTGTGGGCAGAGGTGCCAGGCAGGAACCTGGCTATGGTCCTTGCTGTGGACACACATTCCAGTCCCTGGGACCACCAGTCCTCAAGATTTAGACTTACTCAACACACCCAATGGCTCAGAGCTCCTGACCCAAAGCACAGGTTGCTGCTGTGGCATATCTGTCCTTCCTCAACCTGGGTTCCCTCCATCGGGAGCCTCACAGGGGTACCCCGCTCCAGGGTGCCTGCTGAGAGTGGCCATGGCAGTCTGGCACTGGGATCGATGCAGGTGGTCTCAGAGGAGCCCCAGTGAGCTGGGAGAGGTGCTCATCCCACTTTGGCATGTAGCACCTGCAGGTTTGGGGCTCTCTCACTCTCACTACACTTTCTCTGCTCTTACACACTCCTCATCCCAAATCCCTGCCTGCCTGCCTGCTTGCAAATAAGCCCTGGAGGTCAGCCAGTGGTTGTGTGTCCTTTAAATCTGTGCTTGTACAGCTGAGAGCCTGGGTTAATGCCCCTGTTCCCTCTTACAGCCACTGCTGCAGTTACTGTGTGTGCTTGTGTTCGCATTGGGCAGTCCTCCAGAGTCACCCTGTAGTCCAGTGTTTGCAGCTGGGAGTAAACATGCAGTGAACATCCTGTTGGTGCCTTTAGTCTGGACACCTGCTTCACTCACCTCAAAAACCAGGTGCTGCAAGTGCTTTCTGACTCCTCTCAGAAAAAGATCTGCAGCTGTAACATACTACAGAAAGCAGGTGGGAAGATTAAGGGACCATTCGTCTGCAGCTTGCCAATAGAGAATTAATGAAAAAAAAATTACATAGGATCTAGAAAACAGCTGTGAACTTGGGGAAGTAAAAACCCGAAGCAAAACAAAACAAAAAGGCCCCAATCAAAACCACACAAAAAATGCAACCCCAATTTTTCTGTCAATCTAGGAAAATTCCCTCCTGACCCTAATCTGGCAATAGCGTTAAGCCTAATGTGTGAGCAGACCTCTGGGACTGTAATGCTAGGAGCACCAATGCACGAGACCTAGAGCTTGCCTTTAGTTTCCCAAAGGAAGGAAAACCTCAGTGCCTTTAGAAGCAAATTAAGAGGGAAATTATATTCTTCATCATCACTATGACCAGTAGAAACCCAGAAGCCTGGGGTAAAGCAACACCTCCTCCAAACACCCTTAGCACGGCTGACACCTTGGCCAGCCTGGATCTGTATCCCAGGCTGAGCCGCCCATTTCCAGGGCTCCTTCACTTACAAATTAATGGAAGGAATTCTATCAAACTGTGTGTTAAATTGATGCAGGTTTTCCTGCCTCATTACCCTTCTTGGAAGGCTGGTCCAGAACATCAATCCTGGCAGGGGTATAAGCTCTCTAATTCACCATCTAAACTTATTAAATGCTTTTTGCCATTATTGTACATCTTAGATATTTTTATAACAATTTTATTTATAATTTTCTTTCAGTGGTTCTTCAGAAATGCATCTGTTCCCTCTCAGCCTGTCTGGCCAGAAGAAACCATACTCTTTTAGTAGATTCTTAATCAGCTTGTGTTTGTTTGTCTCAGCATCCAAATAGTTTTTCTCTGTGCAGTGGAAAATTATCCTTCCTGGATGTAGAGCTGCAAGGATATTCTGGAGGAAGTCTCACAATGCCTTGCGCAATGGCAATAATGTTTCTGTCTCTGCTAAAAATAACTTGTCTGATGCATCCTAGCATAGTGCCATTCCTTTTTCACAGAAGCATCACACTGCTGCTTCATATTCATCCTTCAGTGCAGTAAGGTCTTTTTATTCCTTCGGAGCTTTCATTTCATCAGTTTGTAGCAAATCTCTTTGCTGCTGGTCCTCAAGTATTTAATCTGCCCTTTCTCCCATTAAATTTCACCCTACTTCCCCCATCCCTTGACAAGGTCCCCTTCTTCCCCTATGAGGAACTATTACTCTCAGCACTTGCAATACCTCCCAACCGTCTGCTCCCTCTGCATTTTGGGAGCTTGCTTTTGCCTCTTCTGAAATTACCAATGGATTTACTAGCCTGAATTTATTCTCAGAATGTGTGGTTAATATCCATACTGCAGCCTCGTCATGCTTGTGTCTGATGCAGCCTGGCCAGTTTCTCCTGTATCTCCTCTCTGACCTTGGGACTGATCTTCATCTCTAGCAGCAGTTTCTTCTGGTTTATAGTGCACCATCCTTTACTCTGAACTGAGTGCCTCAGTCTAAGAAACTGGCAGTCTCATCTAAGGGATTATTTCTAGTGTGCTGTTCCTGTTTCATTAGGTATCTCCTCACTCTCCATGTTCCCCTCATCGCCTTTACTGAAACAGAGTTAAACCTACTTTTGGGGTTTGATTGCAGCTGGTTCATGTCTCGTCTCCCCTCACCTCTCTCCCTGCTGTGTTACATTTGGTGTCTGTTCCTCCTGCAGGTCTGTTCCCTGACTGATGGAGCAGGCTTACCATTCACTGAAGCTGTGTCTGAAATGATGTTGTGTTTTACATTACACTGAATCGATATGGAAATTTGCTTTCTGTCTTGTCAGAGGATATCTGAGCACTGCTATTCTGGCATGGTTTACTGCCTGGCATTCACTGTGAAATTAAAGACTCCTTTAAGTGCACTGCTCTAATTCCTACCCTTTATCCGTCTTGTAGCCTTGAAGACAGCACAGTTTATTCTCAAGGCTACATCTGGTGTATATGTAGCCAGCCTCTGAGAATAACTGTGCAGGGTCCTTTCTACCACTCTTTCACACACCTCCTCAGGACATATCTTATCCATGTCATTCCCTTTTATGTCCTTACAATGACCTGATTTACTAACAGGGCTTTACCACTTCCTGCTCTCCTCCTACTGACCAGGTGCTGCCAGCCAGCTTCTACTCCTGCTTATCTCTGCGGCTTTGTTCCAGGTGGCACACTCTGCCTGCACCAAGCGTTCCAACGCATGCTGGGATGCACTATCCTCTGGTTCAGCACCTTTCCAGTATGCCAACAGTCTGGCTTGCCTGATGTGGCCACAGCAAATGGCAAAATCTGGGGAGAAGCCTACAAAATCAGTAGCACAGGCTGTCACAAAATCTAAGAAAGAGAAAAAACTTGTATGAGGAATGGATGACAGAGATAAAGGACATGGTGTTTCCAGTTTAACCTCAAAAGATTCTGGTTAGGGGATGACAGAGCCTTAAGAGATAATGCTGGTAGGACAAATGGATTTAACACCTCTCAGCTTGGTCCAAGAGAGACCCACAAGTCTGTGTGAAAATGCTAAACAAGGTAAATTGAGTGTGACTGGAAGGCTTAGTCAATGGGTGAGTTACAAGGTTGTGAAATTGTGTACGATATCAATATGGCATACAAGCACTGTTCCCAGGTGAACCGGTGAGTATTAGAAACTGCATCTTAAAATGGCATATTTTTAGAGGCAGGAAGTAAGTAGAGGAGTAGCAGAAAATACATTTTTTCAGGTTACCAAGAGACAGTTGGAGCTTGTCCCTAAGTAAAGCAGCTCTCCTTCAAGTACCTGGGGGTAAAGTGATTCCTGAATCCCACTCATTCACTTAAGCAATGTTGCATAAGCTCAGGAAACAGGACTTTACCAGCTCTAGCCATGTGACCCAGAGCAGACATGCTTGACAGCATCATTCAGATGGCCTGGAGTACAACGCCTATTGCCCATCAAAGGACTTGTGAAGTGCACAAAGAACATTAACAGTGTGGTGCAATGGCAGTGTCTGTGAACTTCCAACTACCTGGGATTGCACTTAGCCTGTAGGCAAAGGACTTAATTTGTTATAAAAGTGCACATTAGGTGAGTAAGAGATGATCATAATGTTTGGGGAAACACCTGGTACAATGAATGAGGAACTGCTTCAGGCTAAATTTGTGTTTTGATAGGCTTTGAAGCCTGGCTAAGGGACAGTTACACATCACTGTGGTCCATTTTCACCAGCAGACAAGAATAAGTTCTACCTACAATCTCATGTGAGTGAAGAGACCTGCAGGATGACCTGCTCATGAATTGTAGCTGCCACTGGAGGAAAATGAATAAATCAGACTCCTCCGGATGCTGGTGGAGGCAGACTTCAGAGAAGGAGATGCTATTAATGCCCCAGATAAAAGGAATAGGTCAGAGCAGGACAGGATCTCTGGAGTGCCAATAGCAACCAGGGAAAGAGGGGACAGCAGCCAACACTACTTACTGCTATGGACAGCTGTTCTCCTAATCCCCATCTCTATCAACATCTCTAAACATCTCCATGTGATAGCAAGGTTGGTGAATCTGTAACCCCTCCCAGATCCACAAGCTGGGCTCAGTTTTGTCTTTGTATTCTCTTTCTCCTGATGCTTTGACTAGTGGCTAATTCCTCAGACCTCTGTGTTTCCCCTTTGACTATTCACTTCAGAGCTTTATATTAATGAAATGTAAGTTAACAGGGACTAAAACCTGGTCTGGGACCCTGAGCTGTCACCTTATTATTTCAGCAATATTTCCCTCAGCATGCTGGAAGCCACATGTTGGAGTGCAACAATTACAAGGCTGGACCCAAACTTCAGTAGAAACTTTATACACCCACCGCTTTTAAACCGCAGCTAAAAATGTTTGGATGTCCACAACTGTGCTTGGTGATAGTAGCCAAGGTAATTTTCCTGCACTGTTCTTCCCTTGAAGCTCTCTGTTGGGCACCTGAGTCCCTGTAGGCTTCCCCCTACTGTGTGAAACATATCTTTATTAGTAACCTTCATGTTTTTAGAAAGCTGCTCTTTGAAAATTAATTTTAAATGTGTTGGGTTGTGGGGTTTTATTATTTATTTCTTTATTTAACTTGGCAGAATTTGGGATATTCTGGTTGTGGGGTTTTTGTTTGTTTGTTTGTTTTTGTTTTGTTTTTTTTTGCTTCTAAATGTCATCTTTGGTCTACTGATTAACTGTGCCACACTTGGGGTTATTTATTATTTTAGCTTGTTGTTAGGATACTTTGAGTGATGTGATGCCATATTTAAAGCTTTAAATGAAGGGTTTCAATGTCATTGGAAGCATTTATCCTTTCATCACCTACCTAAAATTTCTTCTTAATTACTCTGCTGACTTCTACACTTATTCCCTTTGGAAGGAGACTATGCTTATCTCCCTTTTAAATTATGTTGCACTGCAGTGTACCTTTCTGTTTTTCTTTTCTGGCCATAATACTGGATTTGAGCACACTGTGTTCATAAAGACAAAGTGACTCTTCACTATTACATTTCAAACTCTCTCCTATGTACTACTCGTGACTAAATCAAGAGTTCATCCTCTACTTGGTTCCTCTGAGTGGTCATTCTAAGAAATATCCATTTATGAGGGCTAAAAATGCAGTCTTTGCATCATTCTTTGACATAGTGTCTACCCTAGTCTGTATGGGGGTAATTAATGTCTCCCATTATCATTATGTTTTCTCCCCTGACAACCTCTTAAGTCCTCCAGATGCTTTTCATTCCACTGTCCTAATCAGGTGGTCAATAGTGTATGCTCAGTATCACTTAGGCACATGACAATGCACAATTGTTCTCTAGTAGTTTAAACAACATCACAGGTGTGCTTTTTTCTCCTTCTTTCCCCCATCCTTTTTTTCCCCTTGCCTTGCTTTGCCTTCCCTTTCCTGAACCTAGACAAATACTCTGCTACTAGCCTGAATAATTTTCCGTGGCTTCATCATATCTTGAGCTGCTACTCTGGCAATCATTTTCCTACTCAAATGAGAGAAAACCTTACATTGGCCTAGGAGGGTTTTTTATTTCGTTTCTTTTGTTGTTGCTTTTTAAAAATAAAATTCATGTTTGATTTCTAGCTCTGGACTTTGCTCCATGAAAATGTCTTCTTTCACCAGGTGTTTTTTCAGTTTGCTGAATGTACATTTGTAACTTGAAAGAAAACTTTTATCATCTTGGAGAAGGGCGGAGATATTTTCTGTCTGCATGCAGCCCCCCACCTCTTCTGTAATGCAAGGAACATTTTATAGTAATTGCTTGTAAAAATTAGCTTATTGTGTATGAAGACGCTCAGCTTTTTTATACCCATACTGTTCTTCTCAGGCTGATAGGTATGGTGACCATTCCCTAATTTCCTCAATCTCCATTCAGAAACTGCAGAGCATTTGCCACTTTTCACTTCTTGATTATGAGAGCCAGCTTAATGAGAACATAGTACACTGTATCAAGTAAGTCAGTGGTTTCATATCTGAACGGCTTTAAAGTTCTTGCTTAATCACTTGTCACTGAGCCTCCAGCACCTCCCTCACGCTTTTGCGGTGATCACAAACCTGTTTAACATTGAGCAGAGTTTTGAGTGTGGCTGTTGAGTGCAGAACATGGACATCTGAAGCCATTCTAAGTGCTGCCTTAATTCTTGTAGTGTGTATATATATATAGAGAGATTTTATGATGAGCAAGTTTAAATTTTCAAATTCTTTGCACCCTTTATTTTGGGGACACTGCACCTGTCAAGTTGCTGGTGTGGAAAACTTGTAAGGTGCTTGTTCCACTTGCCTGTCTCTTAGGATGCACCAAGCCTTTATTGGAGTTGCCTGCATGTTTGGTTGAATTAATGTTTTGTTGTTTCCTGTTTCTAAAGCATTTATAGTTTTGTCCAAGTTCCTTAATGAGCTGACACACACAAAGATGCTGTTGTTTGCTAAGAGCTTTGGAACTATACTGCGATTTGCCACCATTCTTTTAAATTTCATAGAATCAGACCAAAGTTGATTATGTTCCCATTAATTTCCTGACAGTCAGTAGAGGCACAGACAAAAAATAGCTGATCCTGTTCCCTTAAGTGAGGGAAAAGCAGAACCCAGCAGTTATCTGTTCCTTTGGCAGCAAAATGGCTGAAGCATTGTGCACACATATGACCAACAGTGCTGCCTTACATGGATGTGTCACACAGAGAATATACACTTTGAGTGTGCCAGGGACAGTGGCACTGGAGCAAAGCATTCAAAGCATGAGAACTGTCTCAAGTCATGCTGCAGTCTCAAGTCAAACATGTTGTGGACAACTTGGCTGTTCTAGTTCCAGCTTTACCCTGGTTTCAGGTGAATGTTTCCTCATTCCCTAGAAACAGTTACAAGCTGACCTAGTGTTCACCTTGTTGCATCACCCTTCCTTTTATTACAAAGGTGATCTTTTTTAGTCCACTTATTCCACTGTCCAGTCTTCCTGTTCCGTTAATGGGGATAAAACTCCCTGCTGTAAACCCGAGATTATTCCCATCCACCTTACAAATATATTGCTTTCTATTTATATTAATATTATAATTTCTGACAACACATTGTCTTGTGCCCTGAAATCCGTCCTAAACTTAATGAATACCTCTCTACTTTCAGGCCGATAGTCTGTCCATCTCTAGTGAAGCTGCTATTGCATGTGACAATAAATCCCTTTGAAAAAGGGATCAAATTGCTTCCCTCTTCATCCATCCTGCACACACTCCATAGTGCTTCTCAGGCTCCTGCCCAGAGGTGTAAATCACAGTGTTTTCCTTACTCCTATCTGTGGATCATTGTATAATTTGCTCCATGCTGTTGTCAATGGCCTCTTCTCTGCCAGTCTCCTCTCCTGCAGGATGTACAGTTGTGCCCATTTTGTCAAACATGGCCCACAAACTTTGCTTGGATGGAGTGACTTTTGGTCCCCAGCAAATGCTGAATATGTTGTCAAAGGTTAATTTTGTGTCTCTTCCCACTGCTTTGGGTAGACCTTCCAAAGCTCAGTTCCTTTTTCTGGACAGTCTCCTTGGCCTGTGATAAGTCATGGCCTCCTCCATTATGTCATTTTCTACCTCATTAGGTCTTATTTCAGTGTAGGCTCACACACATTTGTGTAAGCTCCTCACTGAGAGGACATGGCACAAGCATTTGGACTTGGCTTGCATTATTTTAACTGTGTAATCCAGTTTGCTGCAGGGAATAATCCTGTTCTGGGAAGAAAACTGAAGAGTTACTATCTCTCTCTCTCTCATTGCTATAAATCATTTAACAAAGGGGATATATTGGAATTATGCCACATTCCTCAGAAGAAGGCATGTTTCTCCTTAACTTTCAGTAAGGTCTCATTTGTTGCTCTACTTGACAGGACATACTTTGTGTTTGCTTCTACTTGGCTGGGGCTTCTCAGAGGAATGGGTCACTCCATTCAAAAGCTTGCAGAGTCTGAGAAGCAGAAACTCTGAAGCAGAGTTTGTGTGATACGATAAATATACTTTGCTGATAATGGGCAGAGGGTTACAAAATTGAATTTGTGCCTTTTTCTCACTTGTCTTTGTTCATACTTGTGGTTCAGTGCTTCCTTCCTGAGACTGTGGTACCTCACATTTCCACTGGACAGATATCTTTCTCCCTGTTCTGTGCTTCCCACACTATCTCTCCACAGCATGAGTTCTGCCTAATCTGGGCTCTCTCCAGTACATGAGGTGTTACCCTAGGGAGAAATCCCAGCCTCCTGGTCTGGGGCCCACAACAAGGGCTGACTGAAGCCAAGGAAGCTACAACATGTCCACAGACTCTTTTGTACCCTGTCTCTTAGGGGTCAATCACTGACCTGTAGGTTTGCATGCACTTGGCAACGTTCTGCTGCCTGGAGCAGATTGACAGAAAAGGTTTTGCTGAAATATTCACTTAAGAAAGAGGATAGTCCAAGGCTGCTTGTGCAAATCTCACTTTACTGCAGCTGGCCCCTTTCATTCAGACATCTGCTATGCTGATGGAGAAGGTGCCATGTTCTAAATGGTGTTGCCTTGAACATCAGCCACAGGAATCAGGCAAATCAGCAATTTAGAGTCCATTCCCTTCTCCCATTCCTGTGTATTCCTCCTGCAGGACCACAGAAGCAGGCAATTAATGGGACAAGAGGGTAAATCATGCTCCTACTGAGTCCCATAAAGGTAATGCAATTCTCTAGGGCCATTTTTAACTTCCACTATTTCCCTGCCTCTGGCATCTCTGGGGCTGTAATGATGTAGTGCAAGACTGTGAGAAGATAGGTTCCTGCTCAAATGTCTTTCTGAGTATTTTCTGTTCTTGTGGCAAAATGGGTGCTGGAGAGACTTGCTGTAGGATCTGCCTTGAAAGTCTTACCTCTGAGATGCCAGGCCCTGCTCGGTGTTAAGTGAAATTGTCTGCAGCTCATTAACATCAAAGCATTTTCTCCACTGGTCTGGGCGGCTCAGTCGTAACCAGCAAACGGACCAGAGAACAGCTACGCTCTCCACTAAGCTTTGTCTGCAAACAATTAACATCAAAGGGGAGCCACTGTGAAACGGAGAAAACAATGTTTCAAATCTAGCAAGTCTCATGGCTCATGGGAAATGGGGGGAGGCCAAAGCTGTGTCCCAGCTGGAGAGCTTGTGCTGACATGTTTGCAGGAGCAAGTACAGGAGTGGTGCTGGGGCCTGCTGATGGTCCTGGCCAGGAAAATGATGGATGCACTCTGGTTTGAACAAATCTGCCTGATGGTGTTGGTGGCAGCATGGTGTAAGCTCTGGTTTATCAAACTTGATCCAGCCTAACTCTAGGATCAAGTCAGATCTGCCCATTGCCTTGGTAGTTTCATGATTACTCACTTAGCTGCCACTCTTGATGAGACTCTTGAGGCCACTCCCACTATTCTTTATACCCTTTTTCTCTATCCCCGAACACAAAATTTTTAGCTTGTGATTGTAGATGCTCCTGCTCTTTGATAAAGTTTGCTCCTCCCCACAGGAGGCCTGTGGTATTAAACCATTTTTTAGACTACAGGACTGTTGCCTTTCTCTAGCTCTGAGTTTCTCCTGCTTTATGTACTGGGTCTTCTGGCTCATGCTCTCCTCATCCTCTTTCTCCCTGCTTTGGTGGTGGGTAAGAAATCCAACTTGTTGGTATTTATCATGCTACTAGTCCGTGATTAGCCCTGGGGAGGGCAACACATTATGGAAAATTAATTATTTTTTATATGGGTGCTAGTCAGGAATTAGAAGCTTTATGGTAGGTTCAATACCAGCACATGGTAGAACCATGATGCTGTCTCAAAGAGTTTGCTATCTAAGAACAGAGGATTGCAAAAAACCCCAAAACTGGAGCTCTCTAATAATTAGTGCTGGGAGTCCACCCACTGTTCTAGCTGCCATGCAGACTGCAGACAGAAGTTACCTGCTGGAGTTTAGAGCATTTGTGTTGCAATCCCTTAGTTTAGATTATCTACATCTCAGGAAATACATACTTCTGTGATTAGTACAGTGCCTAACAGACTTTTGAACTCAGGCTCTAGTGAAAGACATGCCTGGGCTTCGAGTTGAATGGAGATTCCCCACTTTTGGGTATCAGCTCATCACATTGAAAAAAGGATGGAACAAAGACCAGGATATCATTAACAATTGGAATGAGATACAGCTAAGGGCATCATTCCTGAACAGGGATGCCCAAAGAGCTTTCCTGCTCTTTGTGGTATAGAAATTCTTCATAGGTAATGCTTTCCCTTTTTCCACTGTTAATGGCTTTCAGACTAGGACTGGGATTCCCTAAACCTGTCTGCTCATTAAAACAAGCTTCACCTTGCCCTCGTCTCACAGAAGCTGCATCTTGAAATGGGCTTTTGCCTCTTGCTACTCTGGTCACTGTCTGCTCTGGGAAGTTCCACCTTCTACAGTAAGAAATCATCCTCTGACTTCCTCCATGAGAGTATTAAGAGCCAACCAATAATCTTTCCTTATACTACCATTGGCCTTCAGATAGCTCTGTCCATCTTTTCCCCACTGCAGCTTCCCTGGTAGATTGGCAGAGCAAGTACACCTTGGGTTTGCATTCCTTTTGCTGGACTAGCCAAACTGAGCTGTCCTGGTCTCCTTTTGTAGGACACGTTCATTCTCTCCTACCTGCCTGCACCAAGTGCCTCTTGGAGGTCTCTTTGAACAGGACAGCTGCTCTGCAGCTACAATGGCACCTGAATAGTAGCTCAAACGGTTCTTTCTCTCCAGGAAATACTTTATCTGGGACATCCTAATACTGCAGCTGCATTTGACCAGCCAGCTGTGCACAGCCAACTTTGAGCTCTATGCTTTTTTAACTCCCTAATCATGTGTGGCTAGGCAAGGTGAGGGTAATGGCTTTAGTGGTTAAGGTGGGGAAATAAAGGCTCATGCATCTTCATCTCTGGCCTAATGGCAAGGTTTGGAGTAAGAGATTTCACTTTACAATCCTATCCCCTGAGCTTGAAAGAAGCTGGTAGTGGTGTTCCTGTCCTCCTGCACGGGCACAAGGCAGTGCCATGCCTTCCCTAGACTGCCAAGGTATTCCCTGCTTGCTGTCATAACTGGTGTTAGTACATCACCAGCGCCCTTACACCATCTGAGCTCAGCTGGAGGGAGGGCCTTGTGCTTGTGGTGCAAGGCTGAAGCACAGGAGGTGGCTGAGTCATGGAGCTGTCACTGCTGGACTTCTGGGCCGCTGCAGGCACATGTGCCTTCCCTTTGCATCATGGCCACCAACAGACCTGATAGTTTTATAACTACACGGTGGAGCACATGAGGAGATTTCATGTCCTCCTGATGGAAAACTATGTGGCCCCATCAGGGCTGAAATGGCCCCTCAAGGAGGGATTGCAGCTCTGGGCACAGTGAACCCTCACGGGTGGCCTGTCCCCTCAGGACACGGTGACCCCTCACGGGTGGCCTGTCCCCTCAGGACACGGTGTCCCCTCAGGACACGATGACCCCTCAGGACACAATGACCTCTCAGAACACGATGACCCCTCAGGGCGTTCCCGCGCCCTCACGGAAGGCTCGGGGATCGCACAGCGCGCCCTAGCGGACGAGTACGGCGCCGCCGCACGTGCGAGCCGCTGGGGAGAGGGCGGCGCATGCGCGGGGCGGGGCGAGCGCCG